>PVJD01003998.1:0-147790 GCA_004026545.1 Mormoops blainvillei | reverse complement strand
GAGCAATACTGTCTGCACACACCACGCAGAGGTCCAGCAACCCCAAAATAAACCAGAAACTTAGCTCAGACAATATGTCTCCAGAGGCCCTTTCCCATCTGTCTCTGGCATACTCCACTACCCTGTTGAAACTTTAAGTTTCAAGGTCATGGATTCAGGCAGGGCCAAGCAGAGAAAGACAGATGTTCTGGAGTTACAGCGGACTCTAGGGCACAGAGGGAAAGCTGTGTGTGTTCTTTCTCATTCCCCTTGGTCCCCACCAGGGCTTCCAGCTACGGGTTGCCCTGCCTTGGGGACAGAAAGTGTTCTGCGCCCCCTCCCCCACAGGGACCTGTGGCCAGGGAATTCAATAGGCCGGGGGTTGGTGGGTCTCAGAAAGGGCACATTCTCTGAGCACCGCTTGGAGCAGAGTCTCTTTTCTGTCCAACTCAAGGTGGTGGTCAATGCCCTGGTGGGCGCCATCCCATCCATCATGAACGTGCTGCTTGTCTGCCTCATCTTCTGGCTCATCTTCAGCATCATGGGCGTGAACCTCTTCGCGGGAAAGTTTGGGAGGTGCATCAACCAGACTGATGGGGACCTGCCTTTAAACCACACCATCGTGAACAATAAGAGTGACTGCGAGTCTTTCAACGTGACCGGCGAGCTGTACTGGACCAAGGTGAAGGTCAACTTTGACAACGTCGGGGCTGGGTACCTGGCCCTTCTGCAGGTGGTAAGTCTTGGAGAAGAGGGACCTCCTTCCTCCCTTGGTTCTCTAGCAACAGGCACCTGCTCCCACGGTGTGGGCAGGAAGGGGACAGTGGGGCCACTCTGAGTCCTCACAGTAGGGCCACGTTGCGTGACGGAGGCCAAGGTTCTCCAGAGGCTCCTTGGCTCCTTGGAAAGTCCTGTCTGGCTCCCCAGATTGTCCTTTCTAGAGCAGGTGCCCCATTCTCCAAGATCCATGGCAGGCGGGTGCAGCCCTGAGGCAGAACTAACTTCCCAGCCAGCAGTCAAGTTCACCTCCTCATGCAGTCAGTTTGGCAGTGATGGCTCAGGTTAAAAATGAAAAACCGTAGAGACCCGGGGGCTGAACTATTGGCAAAGCTGTGGCTCTGGCCGTCCCTCTGTTACAGAAAGTAATGATTTCTTTTGCGTTGATTAAAAGGATAGATTTCCTTCCATCCCTGATGTGCAAGGGGCATGACGTTTAAACACACACGGCCCTACCCCGTCTTTCCGAAGTTTTCATTGATTTGTGAGGACAGTGGCTTCAGTGAATATAACACATGCCATAATATTAACCTACGAATAGCCTTAAAACAGAAATGCAGATAGAGCCACAGCTCCAGGAGCTGCAGCTTGCTTTTCTCGCTGTCCCGATCGTGAGGCCAGGCACCTGTTTTCCGCAGTCCCCAAAGCAGAGGTAAACCCAGCAGTACTCCCCTCTGAAAACTTCGTGCACGTCTGCTCACACCTCCACGCACCCCTTAATTCCCAGTAGTAGCTTTCCCCAAAGACTCCCCTGAAATGCCTCATGGAGAATAGGGTCAGGCCCAAACCCAGAGGTCCTTCGATTCCTATGACTATCCCTCTGAATGTCAGAACTTGGAAGGAAAGCCCCCTTCTATAGACCGAGGACTGCCCAATGTTCCAGACACAACAACACGGTGGCTGGAAAGAATTTAGTCACAGGCATCTCATAACCTTGGGTCAGGCATCTCATAACCTTGGGTGGTCCTCAACAGCTTCTGAAGCATTTTCAGGTCTCTCTGGACAGGTGAGGGCCTCGTGGCATAAGGGGCTGAAACAGCTTGCCACCTGTGCAGCAGCCTCAGTTTCCCTGTCTGCCCCGCCAGCCTCATAAAAACTGAGACATGCAACATTTGCGTGGATTAGCTTGTACCATGAAAGGAGGCCTAGGGAGGGATTGAGTTTTGCCAAGGACACAAGTGAGACCCACTGGGCAGTGGGTCTCCCTGCCCCAGCCTGTCTCACGGGCTCTTTCAGAATCTCTGTAGCAGCCCACCCTGGGGCAGGCAGTGCGGCCAGCACGAGGGCCCTGTCTCGTTGCCACAGTGTACGGGAGCCAGCTTGTGTGGATTCGCAAGAGCTGATTGTCACATTTTCAGATATTTTGCAAGCTGTTATTAAGAATTACATTTTATGAACTTATAATTAACTAAGTGATATTAAAACTAAATGAAAACTCGCCATTACCATCTAGTATCATCTGTACTCTTGAGGTTATTACACCTATTATATCTGTGCAGAAAATCCTATAATGCTATGCTCTTGTGCGTCTCTTCCCACCTCTGTTTCTGTAACAGCACGTCCGCGACTTGAAATCAGCCACAGTGGGAGGATTTACACAGGGAAATTGGCAAGCTCAACAATCAGGGCTTTGTCTTTCTTCTGGAAAGTCATTTGCTCACCATTTACCCACACACCACCGGCAAAAGGACTCCCTTAAGTACAAGGGAAGGTTGGAATTCTTTAGGGACTTTCTTTGAAAAGCCGTGGAGCAGAAGCCACAAGGTTTTCTGAGGTGCATGACAAAGAGGACCGGGTCAGAACAGAGAGCCCACGCCCCACCTCTCTGTCCCTGACACAGCACTGTAGGACTCTGTGTCGTTTTAGGATCTGAAATGAATGTGGATCTGAAGGGCCAACTTCCTTCAGGCCTCATCAGTCTCTTGGTCAACATCAAGAAGCTTCTTCCCCCAGGCGTGGCCTTCTTGGGGCATCTGCTTGGCTGGCTTTCCCCGAACAGGGGGAGCAGGCCCCAGCCCTGAACAAGAAGGCTTTGCCTGACCACCTAGCCATTTGGACCCTGCTGTCAGGGTGGGGCGGGCTACTAGCTTTTTGTAGGAGGCTAATTCCCAGCCTTCCCTGTCCAGACAGGAGCCCTGGTAGCTCAGTCCATGCAGAGTTCAGTGATTGTCTTCCTCTCGTCTCTTCCCTTCAGGCAACATTTAAAGGCTGGATGGACATCATGTATGCGGCTGTGGACTCCCGGGGGGTAGGTTGGCCTCTCCCACCCAGCCAGGCACATAAGGCCCTGGGCTGCTTGGCCACTGGGGAATCGAGGTCCACCTCTGAAAGCCCCCCCTATAAGGGCCAGCTCTCTTGCGCCAGCCTGCAGTTGAACCTCTCTGGAATGCCCGGGCCTGGCCCTGGGGCAGTGGTCTCCCAAGGAGTCCCAAAATTCTCCTATCTTTCCAATTGAATTCACTGTAGTTCGCTTGACTCTTAAAGTCTTACCCCAGGAGGATGGGGTGGAAGCAAAAGAGATGCAAATCTCTTTTGATACAAGAGATACAAGCCTCCTTGGCCTTGTACCCCACCCACTCACACTGACAGTTCACGGAAGACACCCCATATTCTCCAACCTCCTGATGGCCCGGGGGCAGAAGCCATGCAGTGACACTGTGCCAGCCCTGAGCCCAGCATGCCTCCTGTCCTCGCCTGCCACCACCCACTTTTCACCTGCACTCCCCACTCACCCACCCCTCGCCCTGCGCTGTATCACACCTGTGCTGGTGGCCTTCCTCTGGACGCCCCTCTGTCCCAGAGGACGGGCACCCCGGGCAACCCGCTTCCTGCCTGCCTGAGCACCTTGTCCAACTCCTCCCCTTTAGTACGAAGAGCAGCCCCAGTGGGAGTACAACCTCTATATGTACATCTACTTCGTCGTGTTCATCATCTTCGGGTCTTTCTTCACCCTGAACCTTTTCATCGGTGTCATCATCGACAACTTCAACCAACAGAAGAAAAAGATACGTAGAGCGCCGGTGCCACCAGGCCGGCAGGCCTGGGGGCCATGGGCCCCGGCTCCTGGCCCATTTGGCTTTCTGCTGAGGGTGGGCCCCTGCTGGCTCCTGCTGGGTGAAGTGGGGTGGGAGATGGGTGCGTCCATGATGAGACAGAAGCCTAGGCCTACACGTGTAACAAGAGGCCGCACGCCTGCTCTAGTCTACCTGAGATGCGAGGCTCCTGAGAGAAGCTGGGTGAGGGTGGGGCCTCTTTACCTGGTCCATGAGCAGGGGCAATGGGTGGGGCCTGTGCAGGGGCCAGGGTCTTCCTGGAGCCCCAGCAGAGGGGCCATGACTCATCTGCAGGTAAAACCAAGTGGGCAGAGAGAACCTCCAACCTGGCTGCGTTGGGCAGGGGAGAAGGTAGGAGTAGGGACAGGATCTGCGGGTCAGAAAGCCAGAATGAGCTCAAGGTGCATGGGGCCAGGGACCCTGGAAAAGCAGGTTTGGGGAGAAATCTCAGTGTGGTGCAGGATAGGGACATGCTGTTCTCTGCTGGGAGAGGAAGTGAGGAGGAGGCTGGCCCCGGCTCCCTCACCAACAGGCGAGACCGCTGTGCCATACGCGCCGGAGCCTCTGGGAACCCCAAAATGAGTCTGGCGCCTGTCTCTCTGCACTTAGGGGGCCAGGACATCTTCATGACGGAGGAACAGAAGAAGTACTACAACGCCATGAAGAAGCTGGGCTCCAAGAAGCCCCAGAAGCCCATCCCCCGGCCCTTGGTGAGCCCTACTCCCAATTCAACAACAATGAGGAGAATCTACTGGGGCAGCAGGGAGCCTGGGAAGCCCCCATACCCCACGACCAACTACCACAGCCTCCTCATGGTCTTTTGGTGCAGCCTGGGGCCCCTGGCCAGCCCAGGGAAGGAGACGGACCCCCAGGCCTCTGATCATACATGGAGGTCTCAGTCACATGGAGATAGTAAGGAAGGCATGAGAAGGCTGTGGCAGCCAGGCGGCAGCCCCTCCCACAGAAACGCATCTGCCTCCGAGTGAGCCCCCCACGCAAGGGCTCAGGCTTCCCCCAGGGAGAGCAGGGCGGTCCTCGCAGCCCCCACCCCCATTCATCATCTCACCCACGCAGCCCCCTGAGTGGCAGAGCCCCCTGGTGTGTGGGGCCAGGAGGGGCACTGGGTCCTCTGCCGGGCTGGCACCCTTGCTTGATCAAGCCATTTTCCAAAAAAGTGTGTGTTGGAGCATGTTGGGGGCCAATAAAGCAATCAGGTGACATAACCTAAATCACTAGCTAGTCAGTGGCAGCCCCAGTTTGTTTGTTTTTTATCTAATTCATCAATTTCATCTGATTCCTTTCTGTTCACCATACTCTGTTCTAGGTTAGCTCTGTGTGTGTGTGTGTGTGTGTGTGTGTGTGTGCGCGCGCGCGCGCGCGCACTTATTTGTAATCTTCTCTCTTCTCCAAAATAATATGGGGAAGACATATATAAATATAGTTAGTAGAATAAATAAAATCAATCCCTTAAAAAGGAGCAGAGAAAATTTATTAACCTGAGGGCTAATGCAATTACTGAGCTTGAACTTTAAATTTAACCTTGAGCCTTTAGACAGTGGGAACAAAAAGAGAAGCACAGTGAACACTGTGCTAAATAAACTCAGAGTAGGAAAAACCTCCCTGAAGATGTGTCAGAGAACGCCTAAGGGAAGAGGGAGCCGCAGGGTGGGGCCTCGAGCCCAGGCTGCACTTCAGCAGAAGAGCCGGGCCGCTTTGGAGCTCCTGACTCCTTCCTCTCACCGTGATGGTCTGGTGGGGTGTTGGCCTCACCAGACAGTCGAGCAAGCGGTTGGGTAGCCTTGGCCGAGAGGCAGCTACGGGGGGTGTGCTGGCCTGCTCAGGTCCCTGCTGAACCCATACTTTGCCCCTCCTTTCAGAACAAGTACCAGGGCTTCATATTCGACGTTGTGACCAAGCAGGCCTTTGACGTCACCATCATGTTTCTCATCTTACTGAACATGGTGACCATGATGGTGGAAACAGATGACCAGAGCCCGGAGAAGGTCAACATCTTGGCCAAGATCAACCTGCTCTTCGTAGCCATCTTCACAGGCGAGTGCATCATCAAGATGGCTGCCCTGCGGCACTATTACTTCACCAACAGCTGGAACATCTTTGACTTCGTGGTTGTCATCCTCTCCATCGTGGGTGGGTATACCAGTTGTCTGGACAGAGACCCTTTCCCCAGGCCAGGTCTTTCCTTCAGCCTGGGGTTTATACTTAATGCCAAGTACACTGAGGCTCCTTTATTCTTTCCTCTATGCACTCCTCCCCTCTCCCCCGTCACACACACAAACACACACTTAAACACTTGACCCTGCGCCCACAGACCTCTGTCTTGGAGCGACTGACTCTTTGTCTTGTCGCGTGCAGCCTTTGGTGAACTCTGCGGGAAGGGCAGGGGCTAAGGCAGGGGGTGCTGCAGTCGCAGGGACGGGCAGATGGTTAGAAGCTGGGAGTAGTATCGGGAGACGCCAGGGAGGCCCCAGGTGGGCATGAGGGCTAGGGTGTGGCTAGTGGGACTAGACTATGCAGGGCATTGGCAGCAGGAATGAAGCCGTGGAGAGACAGCCTCAGAGGCTTCAGGAGGTGCAGCGTGTACCTCAGAACACCTACTGGTCCCAGTACTTGGCCGTATCAGAGAGGCACGGTTAACAGGGATTAACAGGTCAACGTGGAGCCAGAGTGTCTGAGTCAAATCCCAGCTTCTCTCTGACTAGGTGGCCGCTTGGGCAATTTACCTCATCTCTCAGTTTCCTCTTATGGGAAATGAGGATGATGGTATCAGCTTACATCCTAGGGTGACTGGACTGGAAAGACTTAATGGATGATATAAAGTGTTCAGCTCAGTGTCTGATTGACAGCAAACACTGGACACATGTCAGCCAGTGACATTATTATTATGTGAGGAGTCTGGAAAGATCACTTGGGCCAATATGAGGCAAGTTAATTTCACTCTTCTCCTATAAGGTGTATCTGTACTCCTTAAAAATCCCAACCCAGAATAGTCAACAGAGACCAGGGGGTGGGTAAGCCCTGGAAGCTAGCAGAGTTGAGAGGGTGATAGGAACCATCTCAGGGAAGCCGAGATGCAAATGGTGTGGTGTAGCACGGCGTGGTGTGGCATGGCACGGCATGATGTAGAAGAGAGTGCTGACTTCCAGTCCAGTGCTTCTTACACTTAGCGTGCACGTGAATCATGTGGGCTTGTGCAAATGCAGTGGGTCTGGGGTGGAGCTGAAGTTCTGCATTTCTGATGAGTGCCCAGGAGATCCCGAGGCCGCTGGTCCTCGGACAAAACTTTGAGTAGCAAGGGGGTAAGAAGCCTGCGTTCTGGTCCAAGTCAAGTCACCAAAATGCTGACCAAGTCCCCTCAGGCCTCAGAGCCACTGATCTAGAAGATGGACCTCTAGTACAGCTCTAGTGTGCAGGGTTCCCAGAAGGCACTTTGCAGAAAACATGCATCCTCATTTTCTGAATCAGGTGCAGAAATGGGGATTCAGAGAGGCGTAGGGAGCAGAGCTTTGCAGTTAAACCAATCCTCCTGGAAGGGCCTCCTCTTCCTGGCTCCTTGCTGTTCAGAGAACCCCATCCAGCAATGCCGGGCTGGAGGGAGGACAGAAATGCCACGGGTTGCCACAGTCTCTGTTGCTTCCCACAGGCACTGTGCTCTCGGACATCATCCAGAAGTACTTCTTCTCCCCAACGCTCTTCCGAGTCATCCGCCTGGCCCGAATCGGCCGCGTCCTCAGGCTGATCCGCGGGGCCAAGGGGATCCGCACGCTGCTCTTCGCCCTCATGATGTCCCTGCCTGCCCTCTTCAACATCGGGCTGCTGCTCTTCCTCGTCATGTTCATCTACTCCATCTTCGGCATGGCCAACTTCGCTTATGTCAAGTGGGAAGCTGGCATTGACGATATGTTCAACTTCCAGACCTTCGCCAACAGCATGCTGTGCCTCTTCCAGATCACCACGTCGGCTGGCTGGGACGGGCTCCTCAGCCCCATCCTCAACACGGGGCCCCCCTACTGTGACCCCAATCTGCCCAACAGCAATGGCTCCCGGGGGAACTGTGGGAGCCCAGCCGTGGGCATCCTTTTCTTCACCACCTACATCATCATCTCCTTCCTCATCGTGGTCAACATGTATATTGCCATCATCCTGGAAAACTTCAGCGTGGCCACGGAGGAGAGCACTGAGCCCCTGAGCGAGGACGACTTTGACATGTTCTATGAGATCTGGGAGAAGTTCGACCCCGAGGCCACCCAGTTCATTGAGTACTCAGCCCTGTCTGACTTTGCCGATGCCCTGTCTGAGCCACTCCGTATCGCCAAGCCCAACCAGATAAGCCTCATCAATATGGACCTGCCCATGGTGAGTGGGGATCGTATCCACTGCATGGACATCCTCTTTGCCTTCACCAAGAGGGTCCTTGGTGAGTCTGGGGAGATGGATGCCCTGAAGATCCAGATGGAGGAAAAGTTCATGGCGGCCAACCCATCCAAGATCTCCTACGAGCCCATCACCACCACACTGCGGCGCAAGCACGAGGAGGTGTCGGCCACGATCATCCAGCGGGCCTTCCGGAGGCACCTGCTGCAGCGCTCCGTGAAGCATGCCTCCTTCCTCTTCCGCCAGCAGGCGGGCAGCAGCGGCCTCTCTGAAGAGGATGCCCCTGAGAAAGAGGGCCTCATTGCCTACAAGATGAATGAGAACTTCTCCCGGAGCCTTGGCCCGCCCTCCAGCTCCTCCATCTCCTCCACATCCTTCCCGCCTTCCTATGACAGCGTCACCAGGGCCACCAGCGACAATCTCCAGGTGCGGGCGTCTGACTACAGCCGCAGTGAAGATCTTGCAGACTTCTCCCCATCCCCGGACAGGGACCGAGAGTCTATCGTGTGAGCCTTGCCCGGGCTGTCCAGGACACACCAAAAGGTAGCCTTTTGCCTCGAGGCAAACCCAAGTGCAGCCACAAACCAGCATCCGCTGGGCCTTCCTTGCTTTGGGCTTCAGGGATGAGAGATGAGCCTCAGCCCCGTGGACCGAAGAGGCTGAGTTCTGTGGCACCCATGTTGATGGCCAGGAGCAGCTGGCCAAGCCGACCGCTTCGGGGTGGCCTGTCCCTGGAGGCCCCATGCACACCAGTGGCCAGGTCTGGTCGGGCAACACCCTGGGGCTCTGAAAAGCAACTCTACCCCAGCTGCTATGGCAAAATATAAAACTGAGACTGTATATGTTGTGAATGGGCTTTCATAAATTTACTATATTTGATATTTTTTTACTTGAGCAAAGAACTAACGTTTTTTCCGTGGATGTGGGCAGCAGCTCACACTGTCTCTTCTGAACTCTGAACAAGTGTGTCTGCACAGCTGCTGGAACTCTGTTCTCCAAGCAGAAGTGGAATCGGTGTGGTTTCTGCAGGCCTTCAGTGCCCAGGGGTGGCAAGGGGTTCCCCTGCCGCTTGGGCTGTGACAGCAGGGCTGAACCCCTTTTCTCACGCACATGTGTGCACACGCTCACACACACACAGGCCGACACCGGCCTCCCTCAGACGACTGTCAGGTAGCCTCCCCTGCCCCAGCCTAAAGGAGACAGATCTTTCCTCCCAGCCCCCACAGGTGGGGGTCTTGTCAATAGGGGCTCATTCTGGCCTTCCATTGTCCCTGAGGTCCTGTGTTCCCCCCTGTGTTTTTAGGCGGGCCCTACTAAGGTTAGTTTTACAAAATTAAAAGGCTTCCAAGAGAGAGTTGCCGGGGTCCCAGGGTTGGTCCTAGGCACGGATGTCGCCTTTTCTTCCCAGGAAAGCTTGGCCTCTGTAAAAGAGTATTACCATAAAACCAAAGGGCCCGAGGGGCCAGCCCACCCCCGGCCTGGCACCAGCTTGTCCGCGCTTGCCCCACAGGCCAGGGAGAGAAGGTGGGGCCCCATGGGGCTGGGCTAAGCAGCTCAACAGCCCTCAGCCCATCTGAAGGAGAGAGCCTGTAGTTATCGCCCGACCTCTCTGCTCTAACCACGGGGGTGAGGGGATTCCTGCGCGGACCCCAGCTCCTCTCCAAGTGCAGCGGCATGGGGGCGGCGGAGACAGCCTGGGCCCAGTGCAAGGAGGGGGTCTCTGAATGGTCAGGCCCCGCTCCCGTGCCCTGGGAGGGAAATGAACTATGGGACCCCTTGGGAAGGGAGTAGTGTGGCCTTGGACCAGCCCCTCGGGCTCAGCTTGGGGTCCTGGTGACACCCACACACAGGACCTCCTGGGAGGTGGTCCAGGCTGTCCCACAGGTCTTGTGAGAAGGCTTTTTCAGGGAAAACCATTTTTTCTAGTACAATTCCCCTGGGGACCTCTTCAGCTGCTGACAACCCTATTTAGCATATGCAAATCTTTTAATGTAGAGAACTGTCACCCTGAGAGTGACAGTGTTGGCTGCTGGAGCCCGAGCAGACTGGAGCCCAGCTGCCCAATTCCAGCTCCCCAGCAAGGCTGCCTTCCACCAGGCCATCCAACCTCACCTCTCGGGCAGCCCAGGAAGCCGGAAACTGGCTGTTCCTCACCTACCTCGCCGAGCCGTCAGAGGGCTGGACGTTCTGAGCTCATGGCAGTGCTGATGGCATTGCCAGTGAGTAAAGTATTACATTTCTTCCTGTCACCTCGAATTCCCGTGGTGGCTCCCCCAGCTCCATCCCACCACACCCCCCAGGGATTTCTCTTCTCCCCCGTGTTCCCTTTGAGTCCATTGTGGGGCGTGGTTTTCACGGTCCCAGCGATACTTCTTCGAGTGGAAATCTTATTTTTGTAGATCTCTGTGCTTTGCTGTCAAGCTTGGAGAAGCACATGCCCTCCCTGCACTCGGCGCCCTGCACGGGCAGGAATGCGGCTTAGGAGGTGGCCGGGCTGCCAGCCCAGCTGGCCGGAAGGAGACTGCGGAATTGTGTGGACAGCCCCAGAGCCTTGAGACAGGTGCGCGGGGCTGGCCGCTGACAGCACCAGTGGCTGCGGACAGTGTGGTCGAGGGCAGGGACAGGCCAGACCTGACTCCTTAGCATTTAGGGTGGCTCTCGTTTTGTTTTTTTTTCCTAGAACTGCACAATGACCAGCAGAAGGGGAAAAGAGGGGAGGAAAAAGGAGGGCGGGACCAGCCTCCAGTGCCAGCTGTTGTCTGAACTAATCGAGCACTTCTCACCAAACTTCGTGTATAAATAAGATACATATTTTTAAAACAAACCAATAAACGGCTTATGTGATCCGGCCTGGGCTCTGTTCTCGCGCTGCGGTTTGTCAAGGCTCATGGAGCCGGTGAGGAGGCCTCGTCCTGAGCAAACCTGGACGGCGGCGGTGTTGCGGCAGAGCGGGGTCAGGCACTGAGACCCACGCAGGACTCCCCGTTGTCTTCTTTCTGGAAGACGGCTGGCAATGGTGTGGTTCAGGCACCGCAGTCTGCCCCCCGTGAGAGGACACCCGGGCCGCGACTTCCAGGGCTCAGGTCTGGGGTACGGCTGAGAGGGAAGACCATGATTTGGGGCTCACACGACGGGAAGGGTTTGGAAAGGTGGGCGTAGGATGGGGCAGCTGCCGTGGAGAACAGCCAGGTGGTGGCACCTGTGTGTCAAGCCAGGCTTGGACCTGACGCCCGACACTAGCATCCTCACCCTCACCTCCCCCGCACTCCTCGGGCCATTGCCTCTCTGCTGCCCCAGCCCCCACCAAAAGCTCTCTGCCAGCCAGCAGGGCCTCCTTGTGGCTGGATCCAGCAGCGCCTTCTCTGTCCTCATCTCGTGGGTCCCCTCCGCCCACAGCAGTTCACTCCGTGGACGGAGGCCCCTTCTGGAAACCCTCTCTTCCTCAGGCTGCCGTGGCACCACCCTCTCCAGGGGTTCCCCCAGTCTCTTGGGTTGCCTCTTAAGGGGCCACATTTTCCAGCGTCAGACTGAATGATCAAGCCCTGTAGGCTCTGGGCCCTCTTCCAAGAAGAGAGCGGAAGCATCCTCTCGCCCCCGGCTGTGTTTTAAAGAAGAAGCTGCACTCTTTACCTGGAGGCCCGGCCTCGCCACGGAGCCCCCAGCCAGCACATTGGGCGGCCCCCTCGGGACATCGGAGCTGCCGGCGCTGAGTTCATCTGTCTCGGCCCCGAGCCCAGGGGGGCTGCTACCCCACAGATGCCATCTTCAACTGCATCTTTCCTTCGTGCACTCCCCCAGCCCCATGTCCGGCTGCCACTACATTGTCGGTGTCTTTAAGGCCCTACCACTGGTCTCTTGCAGCTGCTTTCTTGGCCGAGGCCGGCTTCTTGCCTGATGGCTTCCCTTCCTCTAACCTCAGCCATTCCACACGACTCAGCTACCAGGACATTCTAATCCAAGATCATTGCCTCCTGATAAAACCTGCCAGTGGCTTCCTGTTGCCTCAGGATCCAGGCCGCCCCCTCCCCGGGGCCTCCAGCCCTGCCAACCGCTATAACCGCATGTCCTTCTAACCCCTCAAAGGCCCAGGCTCTTCCTCCTCTCAGCCTTTCCAGCTGCTGCGTCCGCCTCCCAGAACACTGCTCCTTTCCACTAAGGCTTCAGGCCTCACCTTAATGTCCCCTCCTTTGGGAGCCCCCCCGCCCCGCCCCGACCACCACCCAACCCATCTCTGGCCACTCACCCCCACCCCTTGGTACTTCCCTTGTCACGGTGCTTATCACTTCTCATTGCAAACACCTGCAAAGCCCATATGTAAACAAACATGACCCCCAGTGTCATCACGTCCGACTTTTATTTTTGTCTCTCCCGGTCCCTCTTGGCTTTGCTCAATGCAGATAATCTTCCCCGGGGCCCTGGATGAGACCCGGCAGATCCTGGCTTTCGGCTCAGGGGTGGGGAAGAGAGCAGCCTGCAGTCACTTGACCTTGTGAATAGTCTTGGCCTCGTCATTAGGGCGCCCAGTCCCATGAACATTCGAGGCTCGGGTGGCCAGGCGGGCAGCTCCTCCTTCCGGGCCAGGCGGGGGCCGGAGGGGACTGTCATAGGGGCCTCTGTGGGCTTTCTGAAGACCCCTTTCTGGGCATGCTCCCTGCAAATGGCTCAGTCCAGGAAATGCACTCTTTTCCGGGTGCCCCTGTGATCACTTTCTGTGCCCCTGGGCACCTGTGAGTCCACCCCCATCCTATACCTGCCAAGGCCCTTGGCCCTCCAAGTGTCCTTGTCATGGTGGCATACACAGGCCCTCTCTCAGCCGGCCACCTCTGGTCCACAGCCGCCGCCACAGCAGCTGGCCCAAGACCCTCTCTCCAGGTCCCAGGACAAGTCAGGACCCTGTCACCCACCCACTTGAGCTTTTTTCAGGCCGAGCAAGGCCCCGCCCCTCACATCTCCCAGGAGGTTCCGGCAGCCTCCTCGCAGGCCTGGGCCACGAGGCACCACCACCCCGCCACAGGCTCTGCTCCACAGGGAGGCCACAGGGTCCTGGCATCTTTGGACACTTCTCCGAAGAAACCAGCCAACAGGTGCCTAGGCCCTCCACCCCCTCGGACGCCTTTTTACATGTGACTTGCTGTGACCGCAGGTCTCAGTGTCTAGCTCCACTTCCCTTACAAGCAGTCTGCACAGGGGATACTTGTTGCTTGCTCTCCTGAAACCCTTGGTTTTAGTCCTTCGATCGAAACTGGGGCAGGGACAGTCCATTTTAACCTCCCATGACACATGTTTAATCATCTTTTCCCAACCAGACCGGGGCTTTTCAAGGGGCAGGCCACATCCAGTGTAGTGGGCCACGGCCAGCTTTTAAAAAAAGAGTATCAGCCAATAGCTCAGTTGGTTGGAGCGCTGTCCTGTGCACTGGAGAGCTGCAGGTTCAATCCTGGCCAGGGTACATACCTAGGTTGTGGGTTCAATGCCCCGTCAGGGTGCACATGGGAGGCAACAGATCAATGTCTCTTTCTCACACCTGTCTCTCTCTTTCTCTCTCTCAAAACCAATGCACATATTCTCGGGTGAGGATTTAAAAAAAAAAGATCAGAATTTAAAATAGCCGTGTGTCCTGTGTGGGAAGGGGGAGTGCTGTTTTGTGAAACTGTCATTTTGGATACATACAGACCTTGGGTGAGTGCCCATGTGCACCTGGATGGTGGTGAGAAATAGATTTCTTAGTAGAAATCCCAGTGAAAAGGTGAAAGCAACACGTGGACAGGCTCTGCGTCTGCTTTGCTACCAGTGCGGCCGGGGCGTAGGGCGGCAACTCGGCGCCTGTGTGGGGAGTGTGTCAGGGGTCAGGAAGGAGGCTCGTGCCCACCGTGAGGCTGAGAAGGGGTCAGGCCTCTCCTCTCACAAGCTTCAGGACATGACCGCCGTGCCAGCGCCCGCATGGCAGCTTCCCAATCGTTCTCAGAGCCAAGGATTGACATCTGGAGTTCTTGGGTGTTCTGTGGGGTCTTCCCCCGGCCTGGGATGTGGCAGGCTCATCTGGAGGGAGGCGGGAGCGGGGCTTTGTGCTTAAGAGCAATGCCATAGCTGTCACCGGCTGCTCTGGGGTGAGGCTGGGGTCCAGGTGGCGGGCAGCTCTGTGAGGGACAGACGTCGGCTCCTGTGTCAGCGGGAAGGCATGTGGCCCAGGGAGCTCAGCCTTTGGCAGGGAGAGAGATGCTCCTGGACAGACGTCAGCTGTCACCCTGGGGCCACGGCACTGGCAGCTCCCCTGCCCCGTGCCAGCAGCCCCTCCGCCCGCCAGCCCTGACAGCCACGAGACTCAGAGAGGAGACCGGGAGGGGCAGGGGACAGAGCACAGGCGCTCCCGCAGGCAGACACGGGGCGCGCAGCAGTGGAGAGCGAAGAGCCGCCACAGGCCACCGCTGATGGGCCCAGGGAGCCCAGGACTGGCGTCTGATGCCCCAGCGGCCTCTTGGAGCCGCCTCTGCTGGTGTGGCGGCTCCGCGCCTCGAGGGCTCTGAGCCCACTGCATGGCAGGCTGGCTTCGAATCTGAGAGGGGCAAGGCCAGGCCAGCTGGGCCACTGAACCACACTCTCCAACCTCCCCTGCCCACCGCCCCCTGCCTGGCGCAGAATGGGAGTCGAGCGTGTTTGCAGGAGAGACAACCCAGTCAATGCACTGTCTGCCGAATCCACCTGGATCCTCTCCTCTAGCTGAACCCTTCCTGTCCTCCGAGGTCCCCGGCCCTTTTCTTACCAGCAGTCCCCCTTCCACATTTGTTTCTTCGGGAAGGTCAGACACAAGGTCCTTTGAGATCCTCACCTACTTGGAGACAAGTGCGGATTCACACACGTACGCTCTCAAGGCTCAGTAACGAGGGCCCCCGCTAGGGAGGGGGAAGGGTGTTACCACAAGGAGATGTCCAAAATCCCAAGAATGAACCTCAAGCCTTCTGTCCCAACTGCTCCTTGGACCAGAAGCCTTAGGACATTCCCAGGGACAGAGGCAGGCAGACAGGCCTGAGCGGCCTTTATTCCGAAATAGCACTCAAAGGCTGGCAGCTGCCGAGCCTTGGGGGTCGTGGGGGATCCCTATCAGCCCTGCTGGGGACACCAATCCCCTGTAGTGTCCCGAGGCAGAGGCTCAGCCCGGCCAACCTGAGCCCAGCACGTGTAATGGCCACGCTGACAAGTACTTCCTCTCATGCCAGCTCACAGGGCTGGCATCCTGGGCAGCTGCCAGGCACCTGCTGCCGACGAGAAGAGCCCCGTCATCCCAGCCTTTGTGGAGAGACAGGCTGGCTAGGATTCCAGAAATGCGTAGTACAGGTCAAAGCAGAGCCCCCCTCCCCAGACGCAGGCGGTGCGTCCTGTCACCCACCCTGAGCCATGCCCAGCCTCCGCGGCCAGAGCCTTGGGGAGTGGGTGCTGGGATTTTAGGTGTGGCCGACTAGGGGGCTGAGCTTGCCTCCGGTATTTGTCCGTGGAGCTGTGTCTCCTGGGGAACCGTCTGTCTGTCACTCACCATCTCGAGCTGCACCCCCTCTTCCTGGAAGTCCAGGGACCAGGCTGCCTCTGTGTGCAAGGCCGTGGGAGGAGCTCGAGAGCCGTGGAAAGTGGGGAGGCTTGACCAAGGCAGGCTGGCTTCACAGCAATAATTGGGCCTCCTGTATCCTGAGTCAATCCATCAAATTTATAGTCTTCTCTCCGGACAGGAGACAATGAGGAAATGACAAAAGCCAATAAGGCCAATAAATAAAGGGTAATGGAATAACCAGTATTTCCATCCCCTGAGCCCCAGCGCCAGGAGCAGGGCTGAGCCCCTCCCCTCTGAATGTCTTGACTTCAGCCGCAGGCCCATGGGGACAGTTAAAGCTGGTCAACAACCCCCTCAGGGATGCCTGGCTGAATTTCCAGCTGCCCAGGCCAAAAACCTCGGCGTCATCCCTGCCTCCTCTCTCTCTCACACCCTGCATCCAATCCAGCAGGAAATCCTGTGGGCTCTGCCTTCAAAATACATTCCAAGTCCAGCCCCTTCGGAACACCTCTACTGCCTCCATGCTGGTCCGAGCCACCGCCATCTTCTTCCTGGTTTCTTGCAAAGGCCTCCTCACGGGTCCTGCCCAGGCTGGGCACAACGCAGCAGCCAGTGGGTCTGTTCCAAGGCAAGGCGGATCATGTCGCTGCTCCGCTCAGAACTCCCAGCAATCCCCATCGCACTTGGAGAACAGCCTGGGCCCCGGCGCAGCCCCAGTGACCTGCCCCCGTCCCTGTGCCTGGGCCGCTCTACAGCCGCCTCTACGGCCGCCTCTGACTCCTCTTAAGCCCCACCCACTCTTTACCGGTCCCCGCCCAGTCGAGGCACCACCTGCTCTCCCTTTGCTTGCCTCCTTTCTCTTTCAAGGGTTTTCCCAAATGTCACCTCTGCCACGAGACAACCAGGACCATCCTATTCCCTGCCTTCTCCAACCCACTGCTTCGGTGCTTAAAGCAGGTCCGGCGAGATACGATTTACATGAAATAAAATTCACCCTTTTTAAACGCACGGTTTGATGAGTTTTGACAATTGTACAAGCAGTATAGCCACCACCAAAACCAAGATATCGAACATCCCATCACTCCAAGAACTTCCTCATGCTACACCGGCAACCCCACCCCCAACCCCGGCCTCGGGCAGCCGCTGAGCGGTTTTCGGTGCCTATAGATCTGCTTGTTCTGGAGAATGTGTATGTACCAGTCTCTCGCGTCCGGCTGCTGTCACTCAACATAACACACTTGAGACCCATCCACGTCGTTGGGGTGGGGGGGGGGTTGTTCCTCTTCTCTGCTGAGTGGTATTCTGTTACACGGATGTGCCACATTCTATTTTCCATTCAGCGGTTGAGGGACATTTGTGTTGTTTATAATTTTTCGCTGTCATGGATGAAGCTGCTATGAACAGTTATGTTCAGATATTTGTGTGGACCTATGTTTTCATCTCTTGGAATAATAGGAATTGAATTTCAAGGTCCTATGATTAGTGCATGTTTAACTTTATAAGAATTTGTAAAACGTTTTCCAAAAGGCTTGCTTGTTTTTTGTCCCCACCACGATGAGAGTTCCAGTCGCTCTGTGTCCCCGCCAACGTTTGGCGGTGTCAGTCGCTTTATCGTTCCCTTTAATTTTAGCCGCATGAGGGGAGGGTCCCCTTTTTCATTTGCATTTCCCTGATGGCTAAGGGTTTTGGGAATCCTCTCATGTGACTGGTGGCCGTTCTTTTGTAAAATTTTTATTTATGGATTTGAGAGAGAGAGAGAGAGAGAGAGGGGCATCTATTTGTTGTGCCTCCCATCGATGCACCCACTCACCGATTGCTCCGTGTAGGTGCCCCGACCGGAGATCGAACCCACAACCTTGGCACATAGGGACAGTGCTCCAACCAGCTGAGCTTTCCGGCCAGGGCTTACTGGCTATTCTTACATCTTCTTTGGTGAAATGCCTGCCCGTGTTTTTAAGGAGCGTCACGCAAACGTATTCTATGCTTACATCATCATCTGAAGGAGTAAGGCTCTCCTGTGCGGTACAGCGACATTCCTTCGCCCTGCCATGGGTTTCCTGGAGGAGCTAAAGAAACGGACCTCACGGTGCCGGCCTCCATTTCCGCCTCGGTCAAATGGTCGTAGCAACACTCACCTCCCAGGGTAGCGTGACTATCGTGTAAAATGAGACATGGAGAGAATTTGCAATTCCTGGCACGTGGTAAGCACTTTATAAATGTCCAGCTCGATAATGGCAATTGTTATTACTAACCCTCCATGGCCGGCTTGCGTCCTTCCCATTCTCCCTCTTCAGAGCCCTGTGCTTTGACCTGTAAATTGTTGGGGACGATCTACAGTAACACCCGCTGACTTCTTGCATTGCTCTCTGTTTACTGACATGCCCCTTACAGACCCCTTCCCCCACCCTGGGGCAACCCCCCACAGCCACCCAGGGGTGCCCCCCAGCAGACTCTAGTCACACACGCAGGTCTGGGATGCTCCCCGAACTCCTGGCCCACAGAATGGCCTGGGGCCCAGCTCCTCAGTCACCAGTGAGAGGGACCGTGAGTAACTAAAAGGACTGAGGGAAACAGAAGGGCAGATACCAGTCAAGACCAATAGACCTGGGGAGGCTAAGAAGTCATGTGGTCTTGCGGGGACAACGCCCCCTGCCCCGCCGTGGCTCTGTAGGTCCTCCCCAACCCTGTCCCCCACGCCTCCTCTCTAGCTCAGCTCCACGGCCCAGGGCGGGCCAGGCCCTCCATCAGCCCCACCCTCACCCCACCTGACCTCTGGAGGAAAGCTGGATCCCCAAGGGGGGAGGGAGGCAGGAGGAGGGCAGGAGTGTTGGGAAATCAGTCCACACAGATCTGGGGCCGATGCCAGGGTGCCACAGGGAGTGAGGAGGAGGTGATGAGAGAAGGGCAGGCCAGCGGGGCCCAGGCCACTGGCAGGATGGGCCAGGGGCGGTGGCTGGGGGAGCTGAGGGACTCGGAGGCTGGGAGAGCAGAGGGGGTTATGGGGGCTGGAGGTCGGGGGTTCTAGAAGCTCAGGGCCGGGGGCACAGGAGGCACTGAGGGGCCGGAGTGCAGGAGGGGGAGGAAGACCAGAGCAAGGCGCACGGCGAGGTCACGGGTGGGGAGTGGGGGGAGACGAAGCTCTGGCCTTTCCGCCCTCCCAGTCCTTCACTCCCACTAAGCATGTACTTCACGCTCATTGTCACCTCCTCAACTGTGGGCAGCTCCGCCCAGCCTGCCCGGCCATCAGCCCCTGCCAAGACTCCCTGGGCACCCTGGCCGCCCATGCCCTCCTCTCCCCAGGGGCTACCACCACCTCAGTGCCACCCTCACCATCCACCTGCTGCCAGATCCCACCCACAGAGCACCCAAGTCAACTCCTCTGCTCCTGTGTCCCAGCTAAAGACCACCCGGCCCCAAGGACAGACCTACAGGAAGCCATTCACCTGCCCTCCACAACCAGCCCTACCTGCCGCATGACCCAGCCACCGTCTTTCTCCTGTGGGTAAACGAAAGCTGAGAGGTGGGGCCGAAGCCCAGCCACTAGGGTTGACGCCAGCGGTGCACCCCAGGACTGAGTGGCAGGTGGCAGTGAACCCAGAGCAACAGAGGTCCCCTCTCTCACTCACTCCCACTGAATGATGGGACCAGCTGAGGAAACTGAGGTGTTTGTCCACTCTTCCTTCAGCAAAAACACGGGAAGCATATGGAGTTAAAATAGCGAGCCAAAACAGTCAAGGCTCCTGCCCTCACGTAGCTCAGAGTCAAGTTCAGGAAACAGACATTAACCTCAAAATCTATACCAAGGTTGTTTACAGTTTCGAAACTGGGGGCGGCGGGAGCGGGCGGCGGTGGCGGACAGCAGGTGTGGAGTACAAAATGCAATGAGTGAGAGTATCCAGGGGACAGGTCAGGGAAGACCTCTGTTGAAGACATAGCATGTTTGCTGAGTTGAGGGGGCGTGGCCAGGCAGAGGGGGGAAGGGCAGGTGCGCGGGTCCTGAGGCAGAGGGGGCGTGGCCAGTCCACAAGGGAACGACGGCCCACAGGGCCGGCCCCGGCCTGGCAAGGCCCGGGAAGGCGGGCCTGAGGCCCCGTGGAGCTGTTGGAGGGGTTACTGTTGTAGATACTTGTAATTACTTGGAGGGAGGGGCACGGTTGCTGAGTGGGTTTGTAATTTAGAAAGATCCCACCGCCTGCTCTGAGGGAAGGGGCTGGGGAGGACAAGAATGAAGAAGGGGAAGCCGGCCAGGTGGCCTCTGTAGGGACAGAGGATGGTGGCCTGGACCAGGATGGGAACAGTGGAGAGCAGGAAAATCGAGAGCTGTTTAGGGGACTAAATTGGCAGTCAGGGTGCCCAAGAGCAGGGGAGGAGGCTCCTCCCGTCTCTGGCTAGGACAGTGGGGGAGGTACCACAAGAGGCCTCCTCCGGCCACCTCCCAGGGAGCACTTGGCAAGTGGCATGGGTGAGTCAAGGGGGCTTCTCCTATCCAAGAAGCAACTCTTGGTCCCACCTCCCCTAACCTGCCTCCTACACCTGCCATGAGCAAACTCCAAAAGATAGCAAATTCCCAGGACCTCGTGGGCGACAGGGAAAACACCGTCCTCTCTGGTCACTGTGAATGCAGTTGTAGGAACTGTCTCCTGGGCACAGAATACTCCAAGGTAACCTCAATTCACTTTAATTTTCTCTGTTAGCCAATCAAGAATTTACACGATCTATCCAGTACTTCCCTGGAGGAGAACTTCACCTGCTACTTGAATTGTTTAAAAAACAGAACAGGGGTTGGGGGCGGAACAGCATGACCATGTCACCGCTGAGGACAATTAGATACCTCGCAGGTCCCAGCACAGGAACCAGAACACAGTACCATTCCTCAAAGTCAAGGGGAACCCAGGGGGGTCCCCACTTTGCCTCATCTCGAGCGGACAGTTCTGTGGAGAAATAACCAGTCCCCAGCCTAGAGCGTGGGCATAACCTCAGTGTGGCAGAGTCCCTGGAGCTCCCAGCAGTAACCTCACTCCCTGCTCAAGTCAGCGCCACCCTCACCCCCCACCCCACCCCCACCACCCGAAAACACAAGCAGGCATCTGTTACAAACCTCGGTCACCTACCCAGACTCCTGTTTTTCTCAAGGTAATTTCATTTCAGAAGCCCCTGGCCCAAAGCCTTTATTGTGGCCACCATACTCAGCCCCAGTGGATCTCTGTCCCTTCAGGTCTTGTGTTAATACTGCTTTTTTCCCTCCCAGAGGCTCTGGGCTTCTTCAATAAATGGATGCACCTTCCCCTGGGGCCAGCTTTGCATACCAGGGGTCTCAGGGAGAAGAAACCTTGAATCTAGTCTCTAAACGGTCAACTAAGTCCCAGTGGGGAGCCAAGGCTACCCACTCACCCTACAGTTTGCTTAACAAAGAAACCCATTCACGTGGCCTTCCCTGGGCCCCAGTCATTATCTTTTTACTGCTCCTATCTTTTTGCTGCTCCTATGCCTGCTACCTGCGGACATGGCGAGTGGGCTGTCCTGGGCATTTAATCCTCCCTACTGGTCCCCAGAGCCTCGAGGAGGCGAATTTGGAGAGCACGCCTCCAATGGCACCCCCCATCCCCCACCTCGGCACAGGCTTTGGTCTGAGTGCTTTTCATGGAGGAAAAAGGAACGTTTCCAGGTGGAAATCTTCCAAATGTGTCTTCCCCAAGCACCTTGTCACCAGATTGTTCTAAGCTGAAACTTTCTCGTAAATTATCTTTGCCTTTGGCTGTTCACACACAAAGGTCACATAGTTGTCTGCCTCTTATATCGCACACGTAGCTGGGGAAACGCTTTCAGAGGTTCCCACAGCTGGAGTCTGCGGAGGAATTCTGACCAAGAAAGAGGAGATGAGGTCCTGATGAAGAGGGAAAGGAAGGAAAGAGAAGGCAGGAAGGACCCAGAGAGCTGGGGGAGGACAGGGGAATCTCTGGGTCATCTCGCTCCTTTCCCCCCTCCCTTCCCCATGCTGCCGCGTCTCAGGGCTCCCCCCACCATCACATCCAGGTGACCCGACCGTAAGAATGGTCCACAGAAAGCAATAATACACCAGTATTGATGAGCACACACAGCACCCCAATCTTGGTTTCTAAATACCATTCTCCATTACAAGGTACTCGGACTCCTTGGTGTAATGGCTGATTTGTTGCCAAACACAAGATGAGCCTGGGACATCTTGTTGTGCCAGAAAGTGAGAGAGTGCTCAAAGACTGACAGAGACGTGTCAAAAGACATGGGCGCTAGTTAGAATGAGCTGATTTGGAAGTTTAGAAGGAAGGATGCAGCAGAAAATCACCAATGGATGAAAACTAGTGGGTAAAACTTTGATGAGGAACATAGCATTTCCCCCACAGCTCCTTTGTAATTACAAAAAGAAAACAGCATCTCTACAGTGGTGGGGGGGGGCTTGGCACACGCTGCCTACATCAAGTGGCAGAGGACCACACCCCTAACAAACGGGGATGCAGACCGGGGTGCCTCCCGGCCTGGTGCTCTGAGCAAGTCAACATCCCCTTCGAAGTAATCACGCCGAAAATGCGTAGCCTGAAATGAAGAATGAGGAAACGGCACACGGAATTTGATGACATCACTGCGCAAAACAACTGGCAGGGACTCTTCAAAAATGTCAAGTTCAAGAAACACAAAGACAGGCTGAGGGACTCTTCCAGGTTAGAGGAGGCCAAAGGGGCATGACGGCTAAATGCAACAGATGGCCCCGGGACAGGAAAACATGTGACCATAAAGGAGGTGTGATGGGGACAACTGAAGAAACCTGAGTACGGACAGTGGATTAGATAACAGTATTTTATCAATGTTAAATCTTCTGATTTTGATAGGTGTGCTGTGGTTTTGTAAAAGAATATCCATGTCTTTACTAATACGCCCTTAAGTATTGAGGAATAAAAATGCACAATGTCTTCAACTTAGTCTCAAGTGACTCAGGAAAAAAAATATGTGTTATGTGTACATAGACTGTAGTACATATGTAATATGTAGTATATATGTAATGTGTGCATGTAGTGCATATGCACATGCGGTATAAAATATGGAGTGCATATGTAATATGGGTATATTATACACACATATGGAGAGAGAGTTATAAAATATAAATAACTGGTGAAGCTGCATAAAGGACCGTACGGGAATTGCTTGCAGCTTTTCTCTAAGTTTGAAGTTGCATTAAAATAAAATCTCCAAAAATAACAAAGGACAAAACTTAGGTGGCGCCGACTTTGTGCCAGGCACTGCTGAAAATGCTTTGCCTGTGTTCAGTCGTTTGACACAATGGTCCTACAGGTACACGGCGCTGGTATCCGTGCTGTACCTTCCTTTGACAGACGAGGAACCGAGACACCGAGCAGCCGGCTGGGGGAGACGCAGAGCTAGGGCGTGACTCTGGTCCGGCCTCTCTCGGCCAGGGTCTCCGTGGCCTCGGAAGCCGTCCCGAGGCTGAGACAGGAACCCTAGACAGGAACACGCACAGGAGGAGCACACGCTTATACGCAACAAACATGGTGGACCGCCTGGCACAGAATGGCGGCAGCCTGAGGACCAAAACAGCCTTGAGATGTGGACGTGGAAGAGCCTTTGAGAAAGTAGAAGGGAGTTTCGATTCCGCACCACCGGGAAGGGGGGCCTGGGCAAAGCCCCTCCCTCCCGAGGAGGGCTCCCGCAGACTGCGACCCAGGCCCGTGCACCTCCGCGCTCTTCCCTCGAGCTTCGCGCTCCGTTCCCCTTCCTCCCCGCCTGCGCTGCGTCCCCGCCCTTTGCCCACGAACCCAAATATAGGGCGTTTCTGGCCTTGGCCTGCTCTGGCGAACAGCGGCTGGGGCCTTGCAGGAAAGGAGCAGGCTCCATCGGAGCCATGACCCCAAAGCCAGAGCTCGGGGAGGACGACCGAAAGCGGATGCCCGCGGGGACAGGAGCAGAGGAGACCAGAGGACCAGCCTTGAGGTGTGCCCGGAGATAAGTACCGGCGGGCAGCCCTGGCACCTGTGCTGGCAGGAGCAAGCCTGGCACAGGGGTAGCCTCCCTTGTTGTAAGCGAGGTCTGTTCCCCACCACCCCGGGGGAGGCTCAGGCCTCGGGGCAGAGGCCCGGTCTCCAAGCAGGGGGCAGAGTGTCCCGTAGGAAGCCCACTTGGTTGGGCCTGTGCAGTCTGGCAGGGAAATGGGTAGGTAGGAACGGGGTGGGGGGAGGTGACGAAGACACTGACGTCTGAATGCAGAAGTGGAGTGGACCCCCACCATCCCCTCCCTGCTGAAGGGCCTGTCACAAGGCAGCCGTGTCTCACACCTGCTTATCAGGGCTGGGGTGTGGAGAGGGTGTCGCAGACGGGAGATAGGGCTGGGACAGGGCTGTCTGCACTGGCCTGCTCCGCCTCCCTCATTCACACCTCCTCAGAGGCCCCTCAGCCCACTTATCCCCTACGGCCTCCAGCCTGCCCCAGCCTGCCTTCCCTGCGGGCGGCCAGTCCTGAGGACCGGCTCTGCCCTGGGCACCACCGCCCAGGGCGGGACCCTGGAGGCTGTCTAGCCTGGCCCTCGCTTTGCAGATAGGGAAGCTAGGAGGAAGGAGACGCCACGCACCTAAAATCATATTGCAAGTACACACAGGAGTGGAGCTGGTCTCAGACCCGAGGCCGGAGAATGGCAGGGTCTGAACCTCTGCCTGGGGGCCGCCGAGGCAGGGTCCCAGGGCCACAGCAAAGGGGGTGTGAGGGGCATGATTATCCCGGAGGAGTGCCAGGCTACTCCAATTTCAGCCTCCCAAAGGGAGAGGACACAAACACGTCACATGTCCTGGAGTCCGCTGACCTTGGGCACGGTCCGAGGGCTGCACCTATGTCTGAATGGCAATGGATGGCAAGGGGTGAAAGGCTCCCTGTGAAGGAGCGGGCAGGGAGGGGCAGGGGGTGAGAGGGGCACAAAGCACAGAAACTGGGAGGCCAGCGGGGACAGCCAGGGGCCCGTGCTGGGTGGCAGTAGGAAACTAAAACATCTGTCGCGTCTGGTGGCCTAAGAAAGGAGCCACTTGGGCCCCAGCTGCACCAAGGCCACAGAGATGCTGCAGAAGCTTGGCGAACTCACGGCCCCTGCCTGCCACTGTTGCCACGCGTGCAGCCGTTGGAGGACATTCTGGCGGAAAGGCCCCCTGGCATCACCCGAGGGAGGACAGTTCGCCTGTGCCTGTGGAGAAACTGGGGCGGAGGGAGGGAGGAGCGAGGATAATTCCAAGACCCTGGTTGGGGGCAGGGAGAGGGCGGGGTTCCAC
The DNA here is from genome assembly GCA_004026545.1 of Mormoops blainvillei. NCBI lineage: Eukaryota > Metazoa > Chordata > Mammalia > Chiroptera > Mormoopidae > Mormoops > Mormoops blainvillei. The sequence goes on along the minus strand of PVJD01003998.1, from coordinate 122,750 downwards.
ACCTGCACACAGCTGGAGGACCTAATTTTAGCTCGGCTTCCCCCAGGGCCAAACATGCCAAAGCCCCTGCTCAGCACTCTGACTGCTGCCTCCTTGCTCCGTCTTCCCACCAGGGCAGGCTGCTCAGACCAGCAAGCCGGCCCCACAGGGCCCTGGGGAAAGAGCCCTGGGGACTCAAGCCTGCAGGAAGCAAGGCTCAGCACCCCAGGGTGCTATCCGAGACACAGGGACCTGGCTCCCTCTGCTGACACCGGCCTGCCCACAGGCACAGAGCCAGCGCCCTGGAGAGAGACTTACGGACCCATGCATGTGACTTCCTGTCTCCTCTGATGCTGCCCCAATAGCCCTTCTCACTCTGTCCTAGCTGGTGTCTAACCAGTCCCTGCAGGGCACTGACCCACAGCTGGGCCTCAGTCCCTGCCCTTCCCGCTCCCAATGAGCACAGTGGGACTTGGGCAGGAGAAGCTCGAAGTTTCTCAGTTGTTGCTAATTTCAAAACATTTTTTGAGCATGTACTATTTACAGAACCCTCTGGAGGCCCCAGAAAGGAGTCAACTGCATTATCTGCCTGCTTCCAGGAGTTAACAGGGCCTTGCAGGGCTAAGATGGGTAAACGCACAACTGACAGAATTACAAAGCAAAAAACCAACAACCTTGCTGGTTGGAAGACAAGCATTGGAGTGGGAGCCGGAAAAGCTTCCTAAGCCATAAGTTTCTTCGTTTGTGAAGTGGGAGGAATGGCAGCTATTCGAATGGTAGACTGAATAAGCACTGATGTGAAAGAACTTTGCAAACTGCAAAGCACTGACCTGGTCAAAAGGTTGGAAGCAACACATTATACCGTCCTAGGATTGGGGACAGATGGGATTGCTTCCGCCTGGCCCGGAGCTTAACACCATACTCAAGGCAGACCCTGTCTCTCCCTCAGGACAAGATGACTTTCATCCGTCACCGTCTTAGTCCCCTTGAGCCGCTGTAACAAAATACCATAGACTGGATGGCTTATACACAGCAGTGCACTGCTCACAGGTCCGGAGGTTGACAAGCCAAAGATCAAGGTGCTGGCAGATTTGTTGGCTCGTGAGGTCCCACTTTCTGGTCTGGCTGTCTTTCCACAGGGTCCCCGCACAAGACGGAAGGTGCAAAGGTGCTCTCTGGGGGTCTCTTGTATAAGAGCACTAACCCTATTCATGAGGGCAGAGCCCCACCTCCTAAAACCATCACAATGGGGATTAGGTTTCAACATACAAATTTTGGACGGGACACACTGTCTATGGTAGTAACCGATAATCATTCCCAAGAATTCACAAAAACTGGCTACCATTTATCAAAGGGCTCGGAAAACGACGTGTCATTTTAATCCTCAGCCTGTCTCCAGATGGGGAACTTGATTCGGAAGGATGAAGTCAGTTGTCAAAGTTGCCCAGCTGGTCAGTGGGAAGACGGGATGGGGACCCAAGGGTGCCTCTGTGCGTACTGCAGGTGTCCAAAGCGCTGGCCCAGCCAGGCTGTGAGCACCCGGAGATACAGCAGGCACAGTCCCTGTCCCAGAGTGACTCACAAGCAAACTGTGATAGTGCCCTATTTCTGTATGGTGCAATCAAGTCAGTGTTGTTGTTTTTAAGAAATAGGAAAGAATGGAACTTAAAGAAAATATCGCCTTCGTTGGTGTGGCTCAGTGGATTGATCACCAGCCTGCAAACCGAAGGGTCACTAGTTCAATTCACAGTCAGGGCACATGCCTGGGTTTCAGGCCAGGTCCCCAGCAGGGGGCGCGTGAGAGGCAACCACACACTGATGTTTCTCTCCCTCTCTTTCTCCCTCCCTTCCCCTCTCTCTAAAAGTAAATAAATAAAATCTTTAAAAAAATATATCACATTATCATCCCATGAAATTTGCTGGGTGTGTGAAGCAGGTCGCCATGGAAAATGAATTTTTTTAGCAAAGGGATCTTCCTTGGGTCCGCCTCATCCAATGTTTTTAACAGACACATTGAAAGCTTGTTTATCCAATCTGCAGTCTCAACGCTGGGAGGCACAGCTAACATGTCAGATGGCCAAACTGGGATCATCAAGAATGTGAACTTGCTTGAAGGGTAGAAACTGTAACAAAACGAAATCTTAAACAGTCGGGCATACACATAATCCCACATTTGTGCTCCAAAAGCTGACTATGTAAGTGCATGATGGGAAAGCGATCTGACAGTAGCTCATGTGAAAGAGCCCCGAAGCGGTTAGCAGGAGCAAGTTCCGCATGAACCAATGGCACAGTGAGAAGCACGGAGTGTCCTTAACAAGGGAGGTCAGTCCCCGCTCAGTTCAGCACTGCTATCACCCAGCCTGAATGCTTTGCCCAGACGTGACTGCCACACCATGAGGGCATGTAAAATCGCGATGAAGGGTCTGAGATCCGCGAATGCCTGAGCACGAAATGAGATGCCCTGATGTCTTTAGGAGCTTCCTATCTCTAAAGGACTATCAGGTGAAAGCAGGTGCCAGCCAGCTGCATAGCCTGGAATGGGCCTGTCACTGACGGGTAGGAGTTATGGGGGAGGCTTCAGCTTAACATTATGAAGCTCTACTACAAAGGACATTGGGTACCGCGGGCAGCAAGTTCTCCCTTCATATTCACAAGCTCAAAACGTCACCTGCTTGCCACAGGATGCCTGTCTAGGGAATGTGTGTTTGGGAAGAGTGGGGGTTCTAAATCTTGGTTGGTCATCAGAATTGCCAGTGTTGCGTGTTAAAAAAAAATGTAGATTCTGGCCTCACATCAGATCTACTGAATCAAAATCTTCGAGGGTGGGATTGGAGAATCTAGACTGAGGCTGGACATAATAACAAAAGACAATATATGAACCTTGACTGATGCCTAGATTTTTTTAAAGTATAAAGATATTCTGGGGACACCAGGCAAATTTTAAGAGAGATTCTTAGATGATACTGGATTCTTGGTAATGTTCTTAAATATGATTAATAATATTTTGGAAATATAGGGGAGTGGCTTTATTCTGAGGTGATACAGGCCAATGTCTTAAAAACTCAAGTACCATATCTACAGCTTTTTTAATACAATGAATTATTTTTAAATGGTTCAAGAAAAAGTAAAGCAAACGAGACAAAATATCGAGACAGAGTATTCATCATACTCCTTTCGACTTTTTGTAGGCTTAAACATTTTCAAAATAAAATTGGGGGGGAAAAATGCGCGGCCCACAGGACAAGATAAGCTCTGTGATTCCATCTAGCCCCAGCGTTTGGGGCTGGCTTGGCGGCTTACAGAGCTGCAGGCTGTTGGGGTGGTGTCTGCAGTTGAGACTCGGGTCTGGAGTCTTGACCCCCTCGAGGTCCTGTGTACTCAGGGGCTGACCACCCCTAGGCCATATTGGCATGATCAGGAGCTCAAAAGGCAAGCCCACACACCACATCTCCCCTGCACAAATTACGCAGGGCCTGCGTCGAAAGTGCAGTTCATCCTCCTTGGCCCTCTCTGATGGCCTCGACGTGGGTCCCTGAAGGTGAGGCTGGACTAGGTAAAACAGCACCGGATCCCAAGATAATCTCCATGGCGACACCCAGAAAAGCAGGCCAACAGAGGCAGGGCATGGGTGCAGGGAGGTGGAGTTCCACACTCCTGAGAGTGGAACTCTCCCCTAACCAGCCCCCCGGGGATGACTTAGACTGAGCACACAGGAGGAAGGCGGAGGGTGCCACAAGGGCCCAGAAGGGGGGAGGGCACACAGGGTGAGGTGTGAGGACGTGGGCAAGACGCACAGCAGCAGACCCTGATGCAGAGGCGGGGTCGGGGCTGGACCGTTGGTGGGGAGTTTGAGAGTCATGACGTTGATGTCAATGACATTATGTACTCACAAGGATGAGACTAGGGGACACAGGTGACAGGGTAGCACTCAGGGTGATTCCAAGAGTAGGGCTGAGCTGAGCTCGGCTCTGCAGGAAGCCATTCCCTCCAGTCTCTCCTGCTGGGCTCTACTGAAAGTCCCGGAGGCCAGGGGCCACGGCTGGAACTGCTGGCAGGTACTTAAGGGACTAGCACACCCGTTCTACCTTTGCCACATACAATATTGATGTCACAACAGCAAAGGAAAACATCAAAAAAAATAAAATAAAACAAAAGACAACTTGCTAAATGGGAGAATATATTTACCAATGATACATCTCATAAGGCATTAATATCCAAAACTTATAAAGAATACATACTACTCAACACGAACAATCCAAATATCAAATGGGCACAGGATCTGAATGGACATGTCTCCAAAGAGGACATACAGGTGGCCAATGACATATGAAAAGATGCTCAACGTCACCAATCGTCAGAAAAATGCAAATTAAAAGCACAATGAGATATCACCTCACACCTGTCAGAACGGCAAGTGCTGGTGAGGATGTGGGGAAAGGGAACCCCAGTGCGCTGCCGGTGGGAATGCAGGCTGGTGCAGCCGTCACGGAAAATAGCGTGAAGTTTCCTCAAAAGATTAAAAATAGAACTGCCTGATGACCCAGTAACTGCACTTCTCCGGATTTGTCCAACGAAACCCAAAACACTAATTGGAAAGAATAGAGGCACCCCCATGTCCACAGCAGCATGATCTACAAGCCAAGCTATGGAAGCAACTTGAGTGCCCATCAGTAGACGAGTGGGTAAAGAAGATGTGGTGCGCAGACGCAATGGAATATGGCTCGGTCGTAAAAAGACTGACGTCTCACCATTTGTGACAACATGGATGGACCCAGAGGGTGTTATACTCAGTGAAATGTTAGTCAGAGAAAGACAAATACCATGTGATTTCACTTATATGTGGAATCTAAAGAACAAAGTAAGCAAACAAAACTGAAACAGACTCACAGGGATGGTGAGAGAACTGGAGGCTGCCAGAGGGGCGGGTAGGTTGGGGCACAGGGTGAAAGGGGTGAAGGGACGAAGAAGCACAAATGCATAGCTACAACAGTCACAGCGAAGTTGGTGACGCACAGAGAATATAGTCAATAACATTGGGACAACGACGCATTGTGCCAGTTGAGGTACTGGGAACATTGAGGGGGACACTATGTAAAGTATATGATTATGATTAACTTCTAAACTGTACACCCAAAACCAACATATAAAAATAAATAAATAAAAATTTTAAACAGGAGAGGTCTATGTGGAGAAAAAAAATTATATGCAAATATCTGAAGGTTAGAAATGTTGAAAAAGCTATTGTCTTGCTCTAGGTTGTCACAGAAAAGAGAACTGTGGTAACTGATGGAAAAATAAATTGCATGCAAATGAATGTTAAACAAGTATTTCCATTAGACAGTAGAGGCCATTCCTGTTCTTATCTGCCTCCTTTTCATAATAGCTATGGATTATTATTTTACTTCTATTGTTGAAACAATATTAGTGAAGGATAGAACATATCAATAGTGACAAAGTAGCTCAATTTCCCTCATATCCCTGTAATCAGGTTACTTGTATTAATAAAGAACTTTTAGTTTTCTGGGAAAAAAAACATACATTAATGTCACAGTCTCAATCCAGAGGTCGAAATAAAGATGTCACCGGGGGTTTAGAATTGGGGAGTGAGCCCTTCTCCCACAGAGGGGGCTTCCACTTCCAGCAGCAGAGCCCACCCAGACTAGCCCCCATCCACAGCAGCCCTCCCTCAGACCAACAGATCCCCCAGCCGTAAACAGAGCAGAAGGCAGGGTCCCAGGCTCAGCCCGAGTGCGGCAGGGCCCAGAATGGGGCGACTGGACAGTGATTTGCTCAGGTTCCATGAGGAGCCCCTTTGATCAGAAGGACACACACGTGACGCTGGAGAGACGCCTAGGGGGGCTGCTGCACCCGAGTCCAAATGATCACGTCCCACTGGGAAGGTGGAGGCGATCTGGTCCAGAAAAGATTCTAAGCTCTGCCCAGCATTTACATTTCAAAGTTTGTCCTGGCGGGACTCTTCACTGAGGTGTGGAGACAACTGGAATGTCACTGCTGTGTCCCATCAAAACTTCTACATATAGTTTGTTGGTTAGTTTACTTTGTTCAATGGGTTCCTCTTATAGGTGAGATCTTATGGTGTTTGTCTTCACTGCCTGGCTTATTTCCCTTAGCATAATAGTCTCGCACAGGCATGGAAACATGGAACTGGCTGACAGTGGCCAGAGGGGAGGGGGGAGGGGGATAATGGTGGAAAGAAGGGGAAGGGACTAGACAAGGAACATGTATGAATGAGCCACAGACGTGGACAACAGTGTGAGGACTAACTGTCTGTCCCCACACTGTGGGAGCAGGGGGTGGAATGGGTGGAGGAGGGCAAAGAGGGAAAAATTGGGACAACTATAACAGGAGAACAATTAAAAAATGAATAAAAATAAAAAACTACATATAAAAATGATAGGGTGACTGTATTCTTCAAATGAGTTATTTCTGTTTTTCACAATGATCAGGTAGTATTTTTCAAAGTAACCAAAAACTTAAGATACTATAATTTACTGATTTAAAAATCAAGATTCTCTACCATGTAGGTGGGGAGACAGGAGGTACCGCCTGGAAAGAAACTCCACGCTGCTGGAAATTCAGGTCAGAACCGCTCAGGGACAGGCCCGGGGCAAGAAGACGGGTCTCGCCTCTGGAGATGGCAGGGGCGGTAGGAACCCAAGGCTTCTCCCACAGAGCCGCCCCTCGGGCCCTGAGAAGCACCCAGACCCCACCTTCGCCTCTCCAACAAGGAGAGAAAGTAACAGACTTCTTGGTCACAGTGACATACATGCTGGCTCTTTATCCGAGAAGAGAAGTTGGCACAAGCTAATGGGGAACAACGTGATGAAAGAGGATGATACTAATCAGGCTACCACGTTCTGACCCCCCAATCTCTTTCTTTCTTTACCTCCCAAAAAGCAGAACAGGGTTAATCATTCTCATCTTACCTGTATCTTAAAGCCCTGGCATTTCTGTTAGAGACAAAAAAAAAAACACACCACAGAAATTGTTCTGGTGACACGCTCGGAAAGACGGCAGTGGTAGGATGCATTTGGACAAGCTCCTAGGTCCTCTTTGAAGATGCTTCACTGCCTACACTTAGGATAGGCTGCGAAAAGACGCCCGTTTCCCCCAGAGCCAGCGCCACCCGCCCTGTGCCACCCAGGCACACACGCAGGCACAGAGGGGAGCCAACCACAGGCAGCTCAATCGGTGGGCACAGGCCCTTCTTCGGTTCCTTCGCCTTTGGAACAGCATCAGGTTGGCAGCATGGAGTCACCTGAAAGAGCTGCATTTCTGGAGGCAAGGAGGGCTCCTGATAAGCCCCACAAAGCAGTGTCCTCCAACTCTCAAGTGCCTGTGATTGTTTTTTCCCAAAGAGCTGAAGTCAGAGGCCATTCAAGTCCGCTGGCTTGATGACAGACAAGAAACCAGACCCACTTACCAAGCAGACCCCGGGATCACAGATGCCCATGGAGGTATGTATTCCTGAGTCAAAAGCCTCCGTGTAGGGGGATCTGAATGCACCTCATGATTTCTTCTTAGCCACGTGTACCTCATTCCTGGTGGGGTGATTCTTCAGGGAGGTAAGCATTAGATTTACTCATTTGTTTCCTCACGAGTAAAATGAGGACAGTGGTATTTATCTCAGAGGGCCACTGTAAGATAATACGCGTTAAGTGTTCAGCTTATTGTATAGAACCCAGGAAGGGAGCAGGAAGTGTCGCTGTTGAGTGCTTCTCTGAGACAGAAACAGCCGGTTCCTCGAGAGGAGGATCAAGAAACAACTATACAGGGGTGGGCAGACGTAGGTTCACATTCGTGAGTATGTGAAAGAGTTTATTCTTGTATTATTATTTATTATTGAACAAACCACCATAAACCCACGTTTGCCCGCCCCTGTATAATACACACAGACAGGATAATACACAGAGGCTATCCAAAAGCTATCTCTAGGATCAGCTCAAGTCCCCAGGAAAGAACACGGACAATACTGGGTTCCAAGAACACGGAGCCAAGACATGAGACACTGTACAGCTTGGGGACATGATAATAAAATGCCTTCACATACGATGCATTTCGAGCGACACAAACACAGTCCTCCTGTTAACGTGACACAAGATCAGCCCTTGATCTACAGGTGTTACATTTTCCTTGACAATTAGTTCCTATGTCAAATACAATACTAACCAAAAAATTTTTAGATCTTTCATTTTGGGGGGAGAAACAGAATCTTAAATTTAGGATTCTATCTTCTTCTTCTTTTTTTTTTCTTAAATAAGCAAAGCCACTAAAATACATGAACCTGAAGAGGGCGTGCCTGCTTCAGTACAGATGATACCACACCTCTGAGGTAAAAACTAGGACGGTTTTCTCTCCAGCAGTCCTGCCTCCTCCTTAGCTTTGAGTTCTTCCAGTTTCTTCTCGTAGCGATTCATGAAATAACTGTCAGGTTCAATCCCAGTGTTCTTCAAGTTCTCCATGATCTTCTCCAGTCTGTGTATCGATCGAGCTCCCTCAATCTTTCTCGTGCTCAGGTACAGAGTGAACTCCTGGAAATCCAGCAGCTTACAGGTGTCCACAGAACAGATATTCCTGATATCACTAGTTCTATCCAGATGAGGAAAAAACACCAGTCCTGACAATTTCTCCAGGTCCTGAAGGCTCACTTGGAATTCACTTAGTTGGGGCTGGAAGCCAATGGCCTCATTAGGCACCACGAAGGCCCCTAGTGCCAGTGGTTCAGTAGACACTGGGCTTCTGCGTGCCAGGATCACCTTATAAAGATGCGAGGGGACCGCCACATTGTCCTCACCAATCACCTAAAAACAGAGCAGCCATATTAGTGATGCTAATCCATGCTAGCAGTTCCCAAATTTTTCCTGAAAGGACTTTAGATGCATTTCTGAAAATGTACTTCTAAGGTACCCCATCCCAATGCCAAAAGTAATAATAAACCAAAATACAGATTCACAAAGAAGATGAGCATTTAACAGGTAGATTCCAATCACATTCTTTAAAATAATGCCATGCTAAAGAGCAGGGGTCACATCCTCAGCTCGGTTTGTAGGACAAAGGAATGCCATGAGAGAGTTCCGGATTTTTTTAATGGACAAGAAAAACTGTCATTTTTGCTTTCTCATAATCAGAACTTCCAGTGTTCTAAACATTTAAAGGTCAAAACTGCCAGCCTGGGAACTCCCAGCTCTAGAAATAAAAATATGGCCTCAGTTTATCAGACTCGCCAGGGAGCTAAGCGAACGGTCTTTGGAGGAGTAGCCAGACGTCCCGCACCGGCACTCCCATCTTCAGTGTTGCCTGGACTGTAGTTTACTCTTTAAATTCAGTAGATGTAAATGCTGTTTGCTCAGAGGTTTGCACACCCGGTGGCCTGCTCTCAGACCCAGGACTTCTGAACGCGTCATCAAATCAAACACTTCAGAAAGGCACCCACACGACAAAGAAGCCGAGGCCAGGGCCAGGTCTGTGAAGAGCATGACTGCCTGTGTAGTAGGTTGGCTGTAGTAAGACAATGCTGTTATGAAACTTTTTCAAATTTCCTTCCAATTGGCTTAAAAGCCATATCTGCTTTCTGAAAAAGAAAAAATGAACATCCATTTCCTTAATGGTTTTCAGTAAAACCACACAATCCAACTACGCTACGCTCTTCTCCGGTCCTTCCTCGGTCAGGCGCTCCTTCCCGATCAAACCTGCTGGAGCCCAGACAGAGCAGGGGCGTGAGAGCTACAGAGGGCTCTTCACTGCTTCTCCCAGGCCCCTGCCTCCCCGGCACACAGCCCGAGAGTTCCGTGGCCATGTGCTGTCTGGCACGCACAGAGGTCCCACTGCCAAGGCCAACTGCAGAGCTTCAGGGAAGGCCCATCAGAGGAAATATTTCTATTACTAATTGTCTCTGAAGTTAGTGAAAATGGTCGGTCAGGGAGCAGTTTAAAGTTTATGAAATCATACAGTCTGCAGACACAGAAGCCCCAACCCCTCCAACAAGTCATTTATGCAGCTTAGAGGAAAAACACACTGTTCAAGGCAAAAATATACTGAAGGCGAACTTCATGGAGGTCTACAGTTAGCCCAGAGGTCGCCAACAGATGTTAATTCAACAGTGCAACTCAGAGGCCCTGGGCCTGGCACTGCCGGAAACACAGAGGAAGAAGTTGCAAGGGTGTCCAACCTTTTGGCATCTCTGGGCCACACTGGAAGCAGAGTTGTCTTGGGCCACACATTAAATATGCAAATGCTAATGAAAACTAATGAACAACAACAAAAAAAAAAGGTTTTAAGTAAACTTACGGTTTTGTGCTGGGCTGCATTCATAGCCATCCTGAGCCACGTGCGGCCCACGGGCCGTGGGTTGGACACCCCGCAATACCTGCTCTCAAGAAGCTTCCCGTCTAGAGGTGGAATCAATGCCCTCAGCTCTCACTGCAGGGAGAATGTGGTGACATGCTGGCGCAGAGCACAGGCCACAGCACTAAGGGGGTGGGTACAGGGGAGTCCTGGACCGAAACCGAGGGCACAGCCGCAGCTGAACTACAATTTACAGGGGGAACCTTGGGTGGGCTTCAAGTATTCAGACACTGGCTGGCGAGCCCAAGGTTAAGTAAATCCTTGGTGCCACCTGCTGGACATACTCCATCACTGCAGCACAGTTCTCAGACTCCAGCTGTGAGCAGCCCTTCCAGCCCATTCATTTGATTATTTTCTCTCCTCATAGGCTCTTTGTCTACAAACAAATGGCAATTTTCAAAAACAATTGGTCGTGTCCATTTGCTGCCAAGCAGGACTTCTAAATCCGGTTCATTAAATTCCAGCCAAAGGTAAATAAGTTTGACATTTTAAGATTCATGGTTTTACCTCAAGGAAATGTGCCATTTCTATTAGGTTTTCAGAAACTCAGAATAGACAGAGGACCTCGAGGACTGCTTTTGAGGAACCAAAAAGACCAAGAAGTTCCTCCTAATCATGAGGTATGTTTCTTCCACTGACAACCTTCTCACAATTTTTCAACAAAGAGGGAGAAAATACTAACCCTAGAAATGAAGAGAGAGCGAAAACGTAGCCACTCACTACCCTTTTTGATTCAGTCTGCTTTGTTCTCAAGAAGCAAACATCTGTAACCTCTTTGGAAACCAGGAAAGCCCATTGTTTCTTCCTTGAATTTAAGACTTAGAAAAAATCCTCAAGTATTTTAGAGCTATCATCTTCTTTGTAGACAACTCAACCTACATAACAAATTTTTTCCACTTCTGGTAAAACTGGAAGACTTTCAGAAAACGCTCCTAGAAACTAGCAGGACACTGAGGCAGAACGGTTCAGTGGACGCGGGTCCTGGCTTTGCCCCTAAGCGGTGAGTCGTGTCCACCAGTATCTTACTCACTGACTCATGAAATAGGCAGTAACAATCCCAATGCTGCCTATTTCACGGGGTAGTTACGAAGGGGAGAAGATATGCCCGCTAAAGGAAAAGATTTTAAAATCTGCAAGACGACAGCACTAAACGCCCTTTTTTGAAGCAGATGTCATTCGCAAGGGAGGGATGCCATTGCATTTGGCACAAAAGATGGTTCTGCAGAGGGACAGAGAGGGACACGGGATCAAGCAAGATCAGACCAGTTAACGGTAGGCACTAGGGGTTCAGGAGGAGAAAGCAGGTGGGATGCAAATGATGCCCTAAACAGAGGACCTGAACACTGAACAGGAATGCGTCTTTAGTATCAGTGAGTCAGCAAAATCCTTTTCCTGTAAGATTTAGGTATAAAAAATACTTTAGAAAAAGAAAACCTTGCTGCTGCTCAAATACCAGAAAGCACTGAACTCTTGTCAAGATTGTAACAAAAACTGGAAATCAACTGGGAGTGACTAGAAAATACAATATATATAAGGTCATAAAGCTGGCACTCACTCGTGACTTGAAGCTGGTTTTCATACATGCTGGCCTGAGCGTGTTTCCTTCCAGGCAAGAGGCGGAAATGGCAATTTGCTGCCTTGCCCCACCCCCACCCCCACCCCCAGCCCCACGCACAGGGAGCTGGGCCTTCCCGCTGACTCTGACAGAAGGGGCCAGTCTGCCATTTTTCACGTCAACTATGCCTCAAGTGAAACACGAAGCAGCGCCATGAGAAAAATACAGGTACCTGCTGGAACTGGATACATACACGATACCTGGTTTCATTCCCCTGGTAAGACACCCCTCCCTCAAAAAAAAATCCAAAAGATAAAACTGTTGGACACTTCAAAAGACCAAGTCCTTGTCAAGTCAATCAAGTGAAAGAAAGAAACCACAACAGTGTGATAAACAGGGAACCCTGCCTGAGAGGACAGAGGAACACGAAAAGTCAGGGAGTCCCAAGGTGTGGAAGCCAGCGGGAACGTGGCCGGCCCCTTGGGTCCTCTGTAAGGCCTCTGCAGGTGCAGCGCCTCCCACTGGGCACCCGTTCTAGGCAAGGGGGAGGGCAGGGGCTGCCAAGTCACAGTCAAACAAGCACCGTCTGCCCAGATGTCGATTCTACTTGGAGATTTAGGATGAGGGTAAGGAGATGCTTAACCAGTACAATAATTTATTTTGCAATTAAAACAGACAGACATGGAAATGAAAAGACTTGCCTAAAGATAAAAAAGGAAATTTCAAAAAACAAAATCACTCCCTAATCACTTCAAGTGCCGGCTCAACATCCCTGAGGGCATGTTTTCAATGTCCTCCCCCTCTAGGAGTTGGTGCAAATTTGGCACTAACGCTGTCAAAGGAAAACACACTGTTAGGCACTTCGGAGATTACGGGCCTCCCCCCGCCCGAGTTGCAAAACCTGAAGCTCACTTTCATGTCGGGTCAATTGTAACGTTCAGGCCAGGATCTTCAGGTGGGTTTCATTTGCCTGGAATCAATCTCTTCTGGAAACATGCACATCAGAGAAAGCACACGGATGACCTCAGCTATAATAAGAGGGTGAGCCTGATTAAAGCCGTCAGAGGACTCGCTTCTGATAAAATCACTGCTGCTAATATTCCCCGAGGCTCACATTCCCTCAAGTCCTGTGACACTGTGAGCCTTCCCTACACATTCTCACCGACATTTCTGCATGGCCCTGAGGAATCCTCCTCTTGGCCCACTTTCTGTTGGTTCTGCATGCTAGCGAGTATCACTTGTAACTGCTCTCCGTCCACACTATCTTTTACTTCCTGGCCTTAAGCGCCTGGGTATGAAGAGCACAGCAATCCCTCTGCAGGCTTCTGAGAGCTTCTAGGACAAGGGTATGACTGACGGGCAATTCTCATGCGAGGAGACAGGCCTAGGTCTGTGCCTCCCCTTTGACAATTACCAGCTACGTGACTTGGACGTGATCCCTCAAAATGTCAATGTCCTTACCTACAAAGGAAGGTAGCTGCCACTCATACGTAAGGACGGTTGGTGAGGGCTGAAAGAGGTGGCATGGACGAAGCTACTTACACACTGCGTGGTGTACATGGCCCTCAACACACACCAGTTCATTTGCTTCATTTCCTCCAAGGCATACACATGGTCTGGGTGGAAAACTAAATAAACACCCTTACTTTTATTAGGTACATTCTCCTAAAATAAGGTTCAGAGTATATTTTCATGTAAGTGGTAAATATTAAATGGCTAGATCCGAGAAAACAAAATGCTTCCCACGCCTTCTGAATCGCCATACATAATTGCAAGACATTCCCTTGGAAACAGGAACTCACAATTCAGATACTTGCTCCTTGAGAGGAAGAGACCAATCTCTAGGGCTGAGCCATGCCGTGTTCCTGTTCTCAGCAACATTAAAGGACGTGGCTTTTTCCACAGCTGTCTTATTAGAAATGGCTAGAAAACAGCCTGAACTTTTTTTTTTTATGAGCATTTAAGGTTTTTACTACCTGGCCCCAACCACCTTTCCCCTTCCGCTTGTCTCCTCCCGCATGCGAATGCTCCTACTCAGGTGTCGGCTACTTCTCAGCACCCGCCCTCCTTTTCCTCTCTCCTGTCTCCCTGCCATGTCTGTTTGCCCTCGCCAAATCCTCCCACGTTTACGTGCGTGTATGGACACACACACACAAACACACACACACACACAATGTTTGGCCTGACTAAATATTAAAATGGTAAGCTCTAAGACAGTTTTTCCAATTTAATTTGCTAAGTGATCACATTTTGCTTTAGACATAGACACAGATATATGATAATAGATATGCTAAAGATTTTAAGTTTAAAATTTTACCTAAAATCAAATTCAATCTGAAAAATAATGCCAAATCTAACAAAAGCTATATTAGCACAGAGAAACTGTTAGTGAAAAATAAAATATACAAAAGTAGATGTTATTCTGATATGATTCGAAGACTGAAAAACTATATGCCTCTCCAGAAATACAGATTCCTATTAACATTCAAGTTTACATACAGATACATAGCACACAGACGTGGTTATCTGCTTGCTTTATGACCAGGGTCTTTAAGTCTTGTTCTCAAAAGCCACAGGAACACTGAAAATGGGGGAGAAGGGCTTCCCAACAGCAAGCCACCAAGGGCAACAGGATCAACATGCTTTCTTCCTAGGGCTTTCTCCACCCATTATAAAAGGCTAAAAATAAATGTGGTGAACACAAGTGACAAGCCAAACAGCAGACCGAGCATGCAAGAACCAGCCTGTCACCCAGCTCCTGGCTCCTGAATACCAGTCTCCACCCACCCAAAGGGACGAGGGCTCCTCGGAAAAATGGGTGATCCGAGTTCGGCCAAGATGAACCTGGAAAATCGCGTTATGCCGAAGGTAGGAAACGCTAAAACACTGATGAGGATGTGTCAGAAGGACACAGGGGACAGGCGTGAAGGACGCCCACTGGCCAAATATGGGAAAATTTGAGCATCAAAATGAATAAACATTAAATTGAGTGAAACTCAATGAATAAGAATCCATGAGTTCACATTGGTAATAAATACAAAGGAAAAGCTCTTCCTTGGGTAAATGTCAACTAATAAATGTAGAAGGAATAAGAACTAGAAAATTGTCATCTGGCAGCTATTGTAACAACAACTGATTCAGGCAGGAATCATCGACGGATGCTAAAGCTAGCAGGCGAGGAGAATATTTACGTGGTCTCAAAGTATTTCCACAGGCTACTAATTAATTTCCAGGGGAAGATGGTAACTGAGCAGTGAATACATTGGGAGGAGAGCCCCTTCACCAAGAGACCCAGGTAATTACCGTCCGTAGCAGCCCAAACCGCCACCACGGGCGTCCTGATGTGACGCACCTCTGTGGGGCTCTGCCAGAAACAGGACCAAATCTAATCATGAGAAAAAACAGACAGACCCAATCTGAGAACACACTGCAAAACTGGCCTGTGTTCTTCAAAAATGTCAACATCATTACAGACAAAAAGACTGCAGAACCATTTCAGATTAAAGGAAACGAGGGAGGCTCGACAACTAAACGCAAGCATGACCCTGGGCGGCACCCCGAGGCGGTTCCCACTCGCCACTCCTTCCCTGAAGCGCTTCCCCCACTCGCCTCCTGGGACACCACGCTGCTGATCTGTCTCCCATCTCAAAGGCTGCGCCTTCTGTCTCCTTGGCGGTGACCCTCCTCTTCTCGACCTCCACATGTCTGCATTCTCCGTGGTTCGGGCCTCGTGTCTGTCCTCGCCTACCCGTACTCATTTACACGGTCTCACCGTAGCCTGACGCACCGTCTGTGCACTGAACACTCCCAGAGAGCCTCTCCTCTGAGACCCAAACTCAGCCTCTCCATCTGCTCATCAAACACCTCAAATTTACCCAGCCGAACATGGCCCTTGATTTCTGGCCTCTAACCCTACTCTGCTCCCCTGTGGTCTTCATGACTTCAGACGGAAAACCTCAGTGTTATGCTTGACTCATTCCCTCGCATCCTATTACTAATCCATTAGGAAGTCCTATCAGTTCCGCCTGCAAGGCACATCCTAAATCACACCATCTCTCACCATTTCTACCACCACCGCCCTATTCGAGTCACTATTATTTCTCATTTAGACTATCCATTAGCTTCTTACGTGGTCCTCTATTTCCACCTAGTCTTCTGTTCTTCACATACAGCAGCCAGACTGGGCTTTAAAAATATAAATGAGATGATGCCACTATCCACTATCCTGATCAAAACCTTATAAGAGTGTCCCATCTCACTAATACAACCTGGACTTCTCTCTGCCTCCCTCTGCGATCTGCCCACTTCTCCTCTGCGCACACCTGGCTCTAGTCACACTGGCCTTCTTGCTGTTCCCCGAACACACCGAGCGAAGTCTCACCCGTGTCTTGCACTTGCTTGAAAACTCTTCATACGGGCTGCTCCCATGTTTCACTTAGGTTTCTGCCCAGTCTCACTTCTCCAGAGCGGCCTATCCTTTCTTTCTTTCCCGCCCCACTGTAACTCTTCACCACGCCTTACTTTTCCACAGGGCATTTTGCGGTCTGTGTGTCTCCTCCACTGCGGTGTAACTTCCTTGTAACATACAGCCTTGTTTGTTGTAGTATCACAAGCACACAAAACGGCAACAGGTACATCTTGGAAGCTTAATAAATATTTGTTGAATTAAAAAAAGGAAGGAAGGGAGGGAGGGAAGGAGAGAGGAGGGAGCAGACAAGTAGTTCCATATTAGAACAGAAGTCAGGGGACTCCAAGAATAGTACCTCAAGAAAAAACGGACTTACCTTTTTTAAAAACAGAGATAAGGTTAAATGGTCTGAATTAGAAAATAAAAGCATATTATTACGTTTTTTAAAAACAGTAATTATAACACACTGCCACCTTTACTTTCCACTTCCCAGTTTTTTTATTGTTTGCGGTAACACTTACCTCGAGTGGCACTGCCTTAATGACACAGGACTGTATCTACTTCTTTACGAGTCCGGACATATTATCAATACTTACACATGCATAATACCATAAATGCTGGTTTTATATTTTCAACAGACCCAGGATTATAAACTCCATGACCAACAAGGGCTAAACGGGAGACGTACACAGTGAAATGGGCCATGTACGGGGGAGGGCCACGGAGAACCGAAGAGTGCGGGCCCCACCTCAGGGGAAGCTGCTGCTCTCGCCCAGTGAACCGTGCCCGTGGGGATATGTGACGAACGTGACCAAGTCATCTGATGTGTCTGAGAGAAGCTAAAATCTGGATTTATGTGGCATCTCCCAATTATTAGACATCACCAACTAATTAAAAAACAACAGACTGTGTGAACAAAGAAAGCCTCGGTCCACCACCTCTGGCGCAGGCAAAGCTTGGGCTGAGCTACAGTCAGCCCACCGAACTGTGAATGCGAGCAGCCTTGACGACGTACGAGCGAGCGATCTAGAGGTGACGCATACTCTGTAAAGAGGCCACATGAAGTTTACCAACGGAAGAACTAAGACTAATGTGTCAGGCAGAGACTGGAGAAGTGTTTTAAGGGAAGTAAGACAAATTTCACATCTTTCACAGAAAAAGCATCAACAGAGACTGTTTAAAACTGATAAATCAAAACTGAGAAATACAGCCCAGCTCCCAATATTCCGAGATACAGAAATAACACTAGAAGAACTAGAAAACTGAACAGGGGGGCTCGAGACCAGGAGCGGGAGACTTTAATTTTTCATCTTATATTGTCTTGTACCATTTGAATTTCATTATGTCGTGTATTCTTACGTTTTAAGGTTTAATGTTTTCATTGTGAACATCTGTTACTTTCGTAACATTAAATTTTTTAAGTGTAATTCAAGACTCATTAAAAAAAGCTTGTTTAGCAATCGTGGCTTTAAGGCCACTAGGGGAAAAAACATTAAAGCCCCGGCTGGTGTGGCTCAGTGGACTGAGTGCCGGCCTGCAAACCAAAAGGTCGCTGGTTCGATTCCTAGTCAGGACGCAAGCCTGGGTTGTGGGCATGCAAGAGGCAGCCAGTTGCTGTTTCTCTCGCACATCAGTGTTTCTCTCCCTTTCTTTCTCTCTCCTTTCCCCTCCCTAAAAATAGGTAAATAAAATCTTAAAAAATAGCACTGAACTTATGTAAATAAATTTCTAATTTCACAACTTCTAACATATTTTTCATGAAACACAGATTCAAAAGCTTTACAATTAATAAAAAGGCACCTGATCTTTCAGGTTCTGTGGATGAGAAAGGAGAAAAGCAGGAGCCTTAGAAATCACAGGTTTATAGGTACACACACCAAAGGACACAAAACCCTGATCTGTATTTCTCACACGCCACGCCCGCAGGGTCGCGGCTGCAGACACACTCAGGACAGGGACAGACTGGTGTCTGGGCCAGCATCTCATAACCAGTTAGGAATCAAAGTGTGGCTCTGGTCCTTGCAAAGCCTGCCTAGGCAGTAGCCAGGTCTGCGACAGGCTTGTCACCACATACAGTCCTTCAACAGATGCCTTTTCATGGTTTAAAAACAAAAACAAAAACAAAAACACAAAACCATCTACTAAATCCAGAAACGTGTGGACTTCTTCTGCAGGCTGTTCAGTCAGAAGAATTTCCTAACTAGTGGGGTTACGATTAGGGAGTCATTACTTCTCTCAAGATTTTGAAGAAAAGATCACACAAAGACATACAGTAAATGGTTGGGGAGTGAGAAATGAAGTGGTAAGTAAGTACAAGAGATACAAAAATATCAAAATCTAACGAATCAATGATAATAAGGTACCGTAAACCGAGTGTGATAGTAGCCCTTTGCCTCTGAGGTCCGTTTAAAAAAAACAAAACACACACACACGATCCAAAGAAAAATTTCCCAAACTGGCCTCCCCGTTCCATGGAATGGCGTAACAGGTAAGGTAACAGGCTGGACCACAGTCCACAGAGCATAAGGGACACATCACACTAATATTCAGAGAATTTCTGACACCGTGTACCTAGCACCAGGCTTGCTAAGTGGGATCCAAACTCAACCAAGTTTATTCAAAGACAGGCTTCTGCTTAACCCTTTCACCTTCTAGTCTACTCATGAATGCGCTTGCTCTGGCTACAAAAACCGGCACCCCACTCATGGGTACAGACCATGCCAGCAAGCCAACCTTGTGGTGAATAGGACCACCGGGAAGAGTGTAACTTGGAGTCCCTGGTTCTAGCCATAGACAGAAACACAACATTATTTCATAAACGACTGGCAAAAGAGCCAAAACCAAGTAGGATATTTTAAAACTGCCAGGGTAACTTAACATTAAGCCTCTATTTGTTGTTAGTGGGAATGTTAAATGGTGCAGCCTTGATGGAAAACACTATGTTACTTCCTCTAAAAAATTAAAACACAGAACTACCATATGATCCAGGATGTGAAATAGGGGGAAAAAGGGGGGAAAGTAATCAAGAATGTAGTTTGAGGCATGTCATTTCCATTTCCATATGCCTTCCTCCCACATGAGAAGTGCCTGCAGATTTGCCGAATTCAAGATTTGCCAGCGTGGGCACAAATAAAATTTAGACACGAAAAACAAAGGATACAGGGTCAGAGGTCCAGAATCTGGGCGAAAAGATCTAAAGCAAGACTATTACCCAACGTGTACTCTTCAGGGCGCCAACGCTGACGGCCCGCGCGTGTTGCACCACTAGGCCAGGTCTCCTCTGAGACTCTTCAAGGCTACCTGAACACACCTGAGTCTCGCTCACGGAAACTAGTTAGGAGAAGCTACGTAAGTCCTTTGAGGGGTTAGTTTTATACATTCCAGTGTAATAAGAATCCTGGTATAGAAAAGATCTACACATTTCATTCTGAGTTAATTGCAAATTTAGAATTTGCAACAGCACACAGCAGATCCATCAACCATTAACATTTTGCCCAATTTGCTTTATCACTTTTTCTTGCTGTTTTTCTTTCCCCTAAACCTTTTGAAAATAAGTCACAGAACTCATCATTCAGGATATATTCCCTAAGAGCAGACCTTCAATTACATAATCACAGTATAATGATCAAAATCAGAAAATTTAACCAGGATGAAATACAATTTTCTATCCCACAGATCTCAAACGTTGCTAACTGTCCCAACAAAGTCTTTGTAGCAACTTTTGTTGTTCTGACCTAGGACCGCCTCGAAGATCACACAGTGCATCCTGTTTTCAGACTCTTTTGGTCTCTATTAACCTGGCACACGTAGTTTCTCAGCTCTTACCTTTTATGATACTAACATTTTGAAAGAGTACACGCCAGCTGTTTTACAGGGTGTCCCCTCAATTGGGGTTTGACTGATATTTCTGCATGAGATTCGGTGCTATGATTTTTTGACAGGTACATAACAGAAGTGATACTGTATCCTCCTTAGTGCATCACACCAGGAAATACAGTTAATCAGTATGTCCTATTATGGCAATACTTATTAACCTTGATCACTTGGTTAAAGGGGAGTTTCTCCACTATAAAGTTATCAGTTCTTCCTTTGTTATTAATAAGTAATTTGTGGAGAGATACTTGTAGATATACTAGGTCTGTTCAGAAGAAGTCCAACCATTGTTAATACGATGAGAACAGTTTGCCCAACATCAATGCAACCTGGCGGCCATGGAGAGTGAACTGGAACGCGCATGCGTGAACAATGATGATTTCACTGTACTAGTCAGTGGGGGCAGTAGATAACGCTGAGTGAGCATGTGTGCTGTGTGGCCGTCACATTAAAATGACTGAGCGAGTAGAGCAATGAATCTGCATCAAATTTTGCATTAAGCTCAAACATTCCTCTGCAGAAACTATTTCAATAGTTTCTGAAGGCCACAACTATGGGCACCTGGTGATTGGCAGCTTCATCATGACAACTTGCCCATTCATGCATCATGTCTCATGCAGTTTTTTAGCAAAAGATCAAATCACCCAGGTGACTCAGCCCCCTTACAGCCCAGATTTGGTGCCCTGTGACTTCAGGCCCTTCCCAAAACTAAAATCACCTCTGAAAGGGAAAAGATTTCAGAACATTGTTGAGAGTCAGGAAAATATCACGGGGCAACTGATGGTGACTGGGACAACTGTGTGAGGTCCCAAGGTGCCTACCTTGAAGGGGACCAAGACCATTGTCATTGTCCTATGTTTCTTGTATCTAGTATCTTCTTCAATAAATGTCTCTATTTTTCATATTACATGGATGCATACTTCCTGGACAGGCTATATATATATCCTATTTATAATGTCCTATTTCTCATAAAATCTTCACTTACTAGGTTTAGCATCCATAATGACTTTTGTCTGGAACACATTACTATAATGGCTACAAAATTATTTCTCTAACTCTTTCACTCTTACAAATCTATTAGTTGACATTCTATTGTGAGTCTTTCACTCTTACAAATCTATTAGTTGACATTCTATTGTGAGCTTTTCCTTTTACCCATGTATTTACTTATTTATTAAAAGTATGGACTCTCATTTAATTCAATTGGACTATAAACCATTTTATTTTGCTGTTATATAGTTTCAGACACAGTAAGCAGGAAGTCCTTCAGGCTGATTTCTACGGCCTTTTTGAGGACTTCCTTGGTTTCTGGCATACGATGCTCCATTTCGTACTTTCCCGGCACCGGCTCTGGAATCAGCCATTGTCCACGTGCTGGAGATTTTTTTTCCAAAACCAAGAGCTGGTCTCAAGGCACACTCGTTGCCAAAAATGTATCACTGTTTCTAGGCTCTTTGGGTAGATATATAATATATAATATTTTTATAAGTATATTTTTTAAAGTTTATCCAACTTAAGAAAAACAATATATTTTCTACTACAGCATTTGGTCAACACATATTTAGAAATACACACACACAAACTGTTTAGTGAAATGTTCTTAAATACTGGTTAATTTTTCCTTTTAAACTTTGTATAAATTTTTCTTCTACTACACAGTAAGTTAGTCATATAAATCTTTCAATTTTATGAAAACAAAGTGCATTTAAAACTGTAACTTGATCACTTAAGCTTTAGAAGTCATAGGTAAGAGAATCTATTTTCTAAAGGTAAGAGTAAAGAGGATGTAACAAAGCTCCAGAATTATTAATATTTGAAAAATAAAGAGAATACAGGAAGCTAAAATTAAATGAACAGAGGAAAGAGATAATCTGCTTAAAACATTAACTCTTTGCCATGCCTTTACTCCCATAAGAACTGCTGGAACACTCAAGGGCATGGGCACCTATGTGAACCCCCCGGATGCTTACATATCACTGCACACCTGATCCAGACAGGCTAAGCACGTCAATGGAATAGAATACACCCTAAAATTGCTTTTGTTTTCCTAAATCTGTTTCTCAGGTCATTCAATTTTATTACAGACTCCTTTAAGTAATCATTTAGCCTAACCAGAGCTGAGCTAGGTGTTCCCTCCAAATGCACCTCCTCTTTGACTTAATCCTTCAATCCCTCTCTTTTTAATTACTCACGCACCTCTACCTCCGCACTCCACTTCATTCCCTACCCTCTGTCGATCTCGATATATCAATTCATCCACCCTCTTGGCAGAATCCTCAATCTTAAACATCAACATTAGATGTCGAAAGCTCTCACACTGCTAATTATACTCTATCTTTAATCTCTTTCCTTCAGTCTGCAAAGTTCTCAAATATCATGCATGTAAAAAAAAAGCTCCATCGCCCTGACCGGTGTGGCTCAGTCGGCCAGGCATCGCCCCGCAAAGCAAAAGACTGACAGTTCGATTCCCAGTCAGGGCACATGCCACGGTTGCGGGAGCCCATTGCTGGTTGGGGCGTGTGTGAGAGGCAACCAACTGATGTTTCTCTCACACATCGATGTCTCTCTCCCTCTCTCTCCCTTCCCCCTACTCAAATTAATTAATTTTTAAAAGTTTTTAAAAAAACTCAGCAGTCTAAAAGAAAAGCTTTTCCTCCCATTTCTTCAACTGCTGCGCTCACTGCAATGTGCATGTCACCTGCACCCCTCCCCTTGCTCACCGCAGACAGCAATGCAGGCTTACTCTTTCCTGGATTCCTGCCATCATCCTCGCTTCCAGCTGCCTGAGGTCAGCTTCATGTCTGCTCTCAAACACACTTACTGCAGTGACATCCCAATGGACCTCCTCTCCTAAGCTCTCCTTCCAACACCCCCTTCCTCACCTTCCTCTCTACACAGTGCCGCCGGAATATCCCTTGCAGAACCCAAAACGAATCACGTCTCCCACGCCTAAAATGAACCTATGACTCCTCAGTGTCTAAAAATTAAAAACCAAACCTTCCTGGAATAGAAACACTCTATTATCGGGTCCCTGTCCTACTGATCATTGTAGAAATGCTCACCCTCCTTGGGTCACCCACACTTTTTTGTTCTACAACAAACGCTCCAGTCCTTATCAATGACACCTAAACCCAGAACCACGCTGCTGACCACCAACGCCCCGTGCTCCTTCTGCTCCGTCTTCTGGCATCCCCGTTCCTCCCCAACGCCGTTCATGCGCACTCATCTGTCTCGCTCAAGCTCCAAAATCTTTTCCTCTGTTATGTCTTCCTGACCCACACAGATAGGGTCAGTCAGTCCTTTTTGACACCATTTCATCTGTGTATTTTATCTCTATTACAGCATATCACACTTTAACACAATTAACTGGTAACCAGTCTGTCTCCTTTCTAAACTGTGAGCTCCTGGAAGTCAATGGTTGCTTTTTAATCCATCATTATATCTTCTGCACCTTCATTCCAACAGGTGTTCAATTAATACTATTTAATAAATGAAATAAAAAGTAGAAGACAGGAGAAGATTCTAATCTCATACAAACAGCATAAGCCTAAATGTCAAAACATGTGCCTACCTGGTAACTAACTATCTTCTTTCCATCGCTTCCAGTCTGAGGTAAGGTCAAAGGTCCGGACACTATCCAAACATCTTCAAACCTCTCCGTCAGTTCTCGACAGTACATTTCAATTCTGAAAAACAAAGCAAAAAAAAAAAGTATGATATGCTCACAGGCTTAAATGTAGAAAAGAAGCAAACCATATCAAGTCCCAAGGAAAGGTGCCAAGAATACTGACCTAGAGAAATTAA
Organism: Mormoops blainvillei; assembly: GCA_004026545.1. Classification (NCBI taxonomy): domain Eukaryota; kingdom Metazoa; phylum Chordata; class Mammalia; order Chiroptera; family Mormoopidae; genus Mormoops; species Mormoops blainvillei. The sequence goes on along the minus strand of PVJD01003998.1, from coordinate 98,766 downwards.
TATAAATGAGACTATGGCCCAAAACATAAGCATATAAACAATGCTTGTCCCAGTTTGTATACCACACAAAAAAACTTAAAAATCACATGCATTAATACAACTATCTATATTTTACTGTGTGTGCATTCCATATACATTTTATAACTGAAATTGTTTTGTTTTCTCCCTTATTTTTCTATGCTGTAGTTCTCAAACTTTTTACAAGAATTAAATATCATTTCAACAAGTTAATATCTTTTTATTTAACCATTCCTACTGTAGGACCATTGGGTTTATCCTAATATTTCTTATATAATACAACGCTGTATTAATTCCTTAGGATAAATCTCAAGGGCCAGAATTACTTTATTAAACATTTTAATGACACTTGATTATATGTAATACTAATATTTTTAATGGGACTGTTCCAATTTAGTCTGTTAACTCCAAAATGGCATAGCAGTTTCACACAATCTTTACCATGCTGGGTTTTAACACTTAAAAACTGCTTTTGCTAACCTGCTGGATAAAAATGGCAAGTAGTTTTACTATGTATTTTCTTACACTGCAGTTGAAAGAGGTTTATGAGAAAACAATACACGCCACTGTTCCTGTTTCCTTGCCTAAAAAGTAAAATCAGTATTGTATTTTATAGCATATATGCCCAATAACAAAGTAGGGTTTTCCTCCCCAAAATACATGCCTCAGGAAAGGAAAATGTTATATGCTTCCACAGGTATGTAATCAGATATGAAAAGGAAACTACAGGACAAACATCCCAGACTTTCAACAAATAATTTGCAAGGGGAAAAAAGGAAGGAAAAACTACAGATCAAAAAGGCATGAAGAGAAATGTCAGCAAATCCACATGCAGACCTTGTTTAAAGCCTGATTCAAACCAATCAGCAACCACCAAAAAAATCAATCAGGAAAATTTGAACACTCATTATAAAATTGGTAATGAGGAATTACTATTAAATTTTTGAGGCACAATAATGGTACCATAGTTATATTTTAAAAGAATACTTATCTTCTAAAAGCATATATTGAAATATTAAAATAATATATCTGTGACCTGCTTAAAATAATCTGAGTAGGGGGAAGGGAAGGTATGTAGACAAAACAAATGTGCGCCACAACTGATACGTGATAATTACTAAAGTCTTCTTTAGTGTGCAGGTGCTCTCTTAATTACTTTATCTTAAACCACAAAAGTGCCGTTGGGGAGAAATGCAATAGCTTTAAACCACCTCAATCAGCTAGTCTTAAACGCCTAGAGATCCCCTGACAGCAGTGATTTAAAAACTGGTTAATGGTTACATTTAATTGTACCAAAACAATTTATAAAGCTCAGCAATTAGAGAAAAATACAGTGTCCTCTGGACATATTCAAAAATACTTTATGCCTCAGTAATAACATTGTTATTAGTTTCCAGAATTTGACTTCTGACCAGTGGTAAACATGATAAAAATGGCTGGCTATGTTTGAAGTCTGTACTTCCCTAGAAAACTACACTCCTGAAATACAGTGCAGAAAACTGGTCCCAAGTGTTTAATGAAAGTACAATGTTCAGTAGTAATAGCTTTTGAAAAGCAAGAAACAGTTCATTAGCAACTGGTAAATTCTCCTCACATCATTCATCTCCCACACAATCACCTTTTTAAAACAATCACTCCTCACCTGTTCCAATATCCAGCATTATTATCAAAATTCTGAGGAACAATATTAGAAAGGTAAAAGGTTTCAGCCATCGCTTTCTGTGAAAAGAAATAACAATAGTAACTTGTACTGAAGTGCCTTCCCTTTGGAGAGTTTACAAAGCAGACACAGAAAACCAGTTCCTTATTCATACATCAGTTCTAGACAATTACAGTGACTACTTATTTTTTTTAAAGATTTTGTTTATTTACTTTCAGAGAGGAGAAGGGAGTGGGAAAGAGAAACATCGCTGTGTGAAACATCGATTGGTTGCCTCTTGTATGCCCCCAACTGAGAACCTGGCCTGCAACTCAGGCATGTGCCCTGACTGGGGATCGAACCAGCGACCTTTTGCTTTGCAGGATGATGCCCAACCCACTGAGCCATGCTGGTCAGAGCAGTGACTACTTGTTTAGATAAATGAAAGTCATAGCTATTCCAGGACAGAAAGCTCAATGATCATTCAAAATAAGGACTACATCAAAATAAGCAGACGTGCTAGTTTTCTTCATAATTTATAAAATTCAAACCCATGGTTATAAACTCTAAGAAAACAGAAATTTCCAGCATGAACGTAAGAGGTTTTAAGCTAAATTCTGATTTTAAGCCGCTGGCAAGTTTTTCAAAAATCAACTTACAGGAATTTTATTTAAGTAGTACAGTACCAATATAATTGGTTCAAAAGTGGCCAAAATATAAAAAAATTCTTGTTCTGGCCGCTACGTGTTCATTCACTTCACACTTCTGACCCCTAAACACAAAGCTCAGTAAGTGTGTGTCCTCTCACTGAGCTGCAGTGACTGCCAAGAACACTGTTCCCCTCTCCTCAAGCAGTGGCTCTCACCCTGGGCTGCACTTCGAAGTGACCTAGGGAACTTTAAAAATAGTGATGCTTGGGTTCCACCCCTAGGGTTCCTGAGTTACCTCCTCTGGGTTACAGGTCTGGGTGCCGGGGAGTTTTAAAGCGTTCTCAGGTGGTTATAATGGGTATCCAAAGTTGAGAACCAGTACCCTAATGATGACAACCACCAGTAATTCATGCAGTGAATGCCAATGCTATAAAAGACATTTTTCTCCTTTTTTGGCAGAGAAATTATCCTAAATCAGAAAAGACCAGACAGGCAGGACAACTAAATGTATTGTGTGATTCATAACTGGATCCTAGGTCCAAAAAAAGCTGCACAAATAATTACAATCTGGCAAATCTGAAATGTGAATTGTGTATTAGATATTATTGTACAAATACGCAAAAACACATTTGCACCCATTTCTTGGTATAATGATACTCCTGTCACATCTACCAATATCCTCATTCTTAAATGATATAGATTGCTCCTAAGATATCTATTCTGGAATGAAGTGTCATGATGTCTGCAATGATTAAAATTTTATATATATATACACATATATATATATATCTGTATATATCTGTATGTATGCAGATATATATCTGTATATATGTATATATATTATATATGAACATACACATATATAAAGTAAATGTATCAAAATGTGTTTTCTGTACTCTCTTTTTAACTTTTCTGCAGGTCTGAAGTTCTCCAAAATAAATGTGTATGAGTAGCTTTAGCTCCTCCTATTGCCTCTCCAGTTCCCTCTTACATGGCGTTAGTTTTCCTCACTCAACCTGTTTTAAAATGTCTCAGCATCTGAGAAAAAACAAAGTCAGGAAGAAAATCACAAAAATGGAGTATAGGAATTCTCAAGTTTTAAGGTTTGGCGCCGAGGTTTTTAATCTCTACGCCCCACAGTACGATAGCAGCCCCTCTCCCAAAATATGCCTACAGAGGAAAATTTGTTATTTCCTGCTGGAGCCATGTGTCCTCGTGACCACCCACTTCCAATATAGTCCTTGTTGAAGGCACTGAAGGTTGGAGGGATGTTGGGATCAGGCTTGAATTTACAGTCTTTTCTGTCTGCATCACCTGAAGAAAAACACACAAAATGGGTAAGTTTTCCGTGGACAAGTATCCCTCACGATCCTCTAGGCAAGGCAAGCTGGTTGCTCTGGCCAGAATCTCTCTGAGCAGCTAGTAGTCAGTGACTGCATGCGTGTCTCAAGTTCCTGGGATAGTTCAGATACTTCATCTGAATTTAGCAAGGACTAGGCTAGGAAAGAATGCTTTTCCTACAGCGCAGCTCTCTCATATACTTTTGTTTCTGGTCTTAAAGGGGCGGGGAATCCCCTGGATAGTATTTACGTAAAAACAATGACCAATCAAATAACTAAACTGTTTAAAAAGCTTAGCTCCTAAATAAACTCTTACTTTTTAAAAAGACCCCCATGTACTGCATTTTGTACAATTGTATTTGACACAAGTTTACATGTACTGAAATAATGGATATATATAGACACAAAACAATTTGTTCTGGGCAGGCACAGCCTCAGGGAGGGGGAGAGTGTCTCTGATATCTTACTCCCTCTTAAGCCGTGACAAAACAAATACTTAAGTTGTGAGCTCAATCCAGAAAACTCCTGAAATAAAATATCTGAGCACCACATAGGAGAGAAGAAATCTCAATTTTACGTATATTCTGAAACTTCCAGAACAGTTTGCCGCAGTGGACATCAGTAAATCCTAACACTACATTTTCCACTGTCACTAGGACAGATCCTGTTAAGTTACAAAAATGATGAGGACAAATGGAGTATATCCAGCTGTTACTCAAAAAAGTGTAAAATGGGGATCAATAGAGTTACTGATTCCAATGTCATTTCATTCAGCCAAGAAAAAATATTAAATTATCAGATCCCAAGATTCGGAGTAAAGTATCTAATGTTGTACCTAGCTTTTAAGGCTCTTCATAAAGAAAAAGTAACTGGTAATACAGGAGAATCATTAATATACTTCTCCAAGCGTCGTTACTATTGAGATTGCTTCCCTGTATGCCCGCTTCTCTGCCTGGTGCTCACTGCCCTTGAAAAGCCATCTGTGGGAATTTCGAAAGGCCTGGGAGGAAGAAGCCTTCCTGGAGAAATGATATAAATTCACCTCTGTCCGGTGTCCGGAGGCACCCGCGGTGGAGGACCATGTTAAACCAAGCTCGGGACTCAGCTCGCTAGCTCTACACTGGCCGCGGGGCTTTAGGCTGCAAGTCTGCACGCTCACCAGTTTGTAGAATCAGCCTCTGCAGAGCACGTTTTTATTTTCCTGTTTGACCCTTCCATGCTCAGAGCCAAGGCAACCTTTCACATAATCCCCTGTAGTGGGCAGGCCAGTTAGCTCTGGGTCACTCTTCCCCGAGGGTACAGCCCTCTAAGGTTCTACTGTTGGGAGGGTCTCCTTTAGGAAAATCACCCTTGGGTGAACCCTCGGTCTTGCCTTCGGTGCCCCTCGCCCTGTAAGGTTGTGGAACTGAAGGCAATGTGGCTTCGCTTTGCCAGGACTGTCCTTACCTCTCTGGACTCTATCTTCCCCCCCAAATATTAGCCTGGAAGTTCCCCACTCTCATGTTGGTTCTTCATTTTGGTGTATGATTTTGCGATATACTTTTACATACCATTAATAACATTCTTGATTTCAGCAAGAGAATCAGTCTGATTAGCTTAGTCTGTCATTACTAAAAACAAGATGCTTTGCACTAAAATCATAAATCACAGGTATATTCCTTCCTGTTTTCAAATACCGGTAATAGTAATTGGCTCTATTTTTACCTCCTCAAAATTACAGAGTTCACAGGGTTTATTATAAGAAACTCAATGTTTTTCTTACATGCCTTTTAAAGAAATAACTTAATAGCAGGATAAAATTAGTAAAAGCTAAAATCCCTTATATCTTGGGAAAATTGTTGCATTTAAAGGAAACTCATTAGGCTCGAGACGAAATCAAATGAGTTTCCCTTGATGTAAATATATAATCAAGTCTCAACCGCTATGATAAAGTTTACACCTACATTAGTTTCACTCAAGCAGCAAGCACTCGCCAAGCCTCCTGCTACTCTGCTGGTTAGTGTGCATGCCATAAAAGCACACTATTTTAATATCAGCATTTGTATATACATTAACCTAGCACACATTGTAAAGCAAAGGAGATATAATCTGAGGGCCAGGTAGCAGAGTAAAAGGCAAATTAACAAAACGGGAATAAAACAACTATGACAAAATGCACAGATCAGTTCAAAAAAAGAATATCCCAACTGAAAACAGTAAAGGATAATTCACAAAGAAAGAATAATTCGCAAAATATTAACCTTCACTGGCAACCAATAAACGCGAGTCAGCTATTAAATTGGGGAAGCCCAGTAATGCCCAACCCGGGTAAGGGTTGGGGGAGGCAGGACGAATAGTAATGGCAGGAGTGTAAATTGAAATAATCTACCCAGGAATCAATCTGACATTAAATATCAAGTTCCCGTGATCTTAACTGCAGGAATCTACCAAGACATAAGGACACAGGGACGGACCGGACATAGAGCTACCTACCTCTCCAGTCTCGTTTCACATCATGTCCTCCCTGGCTGCAGCCACTCTGGCCTTCTTTTAGTCCCCAAAGGCACAAAACTCTTCACATTGGGGCCTTGAAAGATAGAACTGTGCTTTTCTTTCTGCCTGAAATGCTCTTCTCCTCAGAGCGTGGCCCACCCCACTCCTCTGCCTAGGTGGCCACCATGCGCCCTTCAGGCCACTTTGGCAAGGAAGCCTTGCTAATCAAAATCAGGTTCTCCTGCGAGAATCTCTCACACTCTTTACCGTTTCTTAATTATACAAACCCAAACTGCAATCAGTTTTCCTTCGGAAGATTCGTCACCAATTGTAATTACACATTCATGGCTGTCTGATAGGTCAACCCACTCCCACCCTAACTCCAAGTGCCATGGAGGCAGAGAACATCTACCCTGGTCACTGACAAGTCCCCAAGGCCTAGTACAGTGTCAGACACATGGCAGGCCCTTAAAAGACATCTGCGGAGATAAGAAATGAATGGTGCTCATCGCAGCAATATTTATGCAAGAGCCTTCAACTCGCGTGTCAAGACACAGGTCTTTTCGGTCCGAGACAGCCAGGAAGGGTCTGGGGCTCCCCGGCTGCCAGGCAGAGTCCATTCGCCTAGCGAGCCACACAAACACCATCATTTCCTAAATGTGCTGTAATGTGGAAAAGGCTGAGATGATCAGTAACACCCCTTGCTGTAAATTTGGACACATCTTTCACCAATGCCTTTACTTATCACCACCTACCCACGATCTTGCTTTTGGATATATGTTCAAGAACCCATCTCGGCTCCCGCTTTGACTGGTCATAAGACAAGGCATGATTAGTGTAAAACCTAGTCTCTGTTCCAGTTAGAGGAAATCCAAATTGTCCCAAGATAGCCTTTTCCGCAGAACCTAAAAATGAAAAGGGGGGGGGAGGGGACACAAAAGTCATAATGTTAGTGACTCTAATTAGGAACAAAAAAATTGTAAGTAAAGGAAGAGGAGCTAAGACTTACAAAGGACTGGTTCGAAAGTTGAATTGACAAAGAGGTCTCATTTTTGTAATGACTTATAACACAGAGAAACGGACAGTAGACAAAATACTGGTTGTGCCTATAATCAGCTGCATAGTTTTACCAAGATAAACTGTAGCTATCTCATCCACTTTTAAATAAGGACCTGATCGGAGTGGCCTTTCACATCAAAATTTCAAATCTCTGCCCCACAAAGTACTTGTGTATACAAAAGCAGCAAAGGAAAACCTCTTGTCAGTACTAGTCATTGATACGATTGAATGGGAAAGAGCCACCCTACTCATCACGTTTTAAGAGTTAGTGTGGGGACTGAAGCACAGCCCTTTTAAATTTTTTAAAAGACCAACATTCATTGACACTCTGCCTCATGGTTCTGGCATTGAAGCAGGGATGTGTGCTGCAGCAAGACAGTGGTAAAACTTGTATTTTTTCCTAGTGGGAGAAATCAAGTACACACCCACCAGGGTGCTTAGCTTTCTTGCTAAACGCCAAGCATCTAAGGGGCAAGTTAAACGAGCACGTCCGGGAAAGCGTAAAAATGGGCGTGAGTTCATTTTCTTTGTCAAATGTAAGGCACCCCTGAGAACGTGAGGATGTATATGCTTTGAAGAAGGGCTAGCAGGCATTCTTCATTTAATCCATTATAAAACGAGGCCAGTTCACTAGTCTGCTACAACTATGCGTCCGTTCATTCATTCATTCATCCACACTGCCTGAGCGTCGACTACGATCCAGGTACCGTGCGGTGATTGTGGTGGAGAACAAAACAGACCTGGCCGGAGCTCTTAGGAGTTAATAACCCGGTGGCGGACACAGACATTAAATACTTTGGGATAGAAGAGTATGAAGATATCTTGGGGACATAAGTAGATGAAAGAGGCAGCCCAGAAGGGACATGGGGGAAGGGGGCCGAGCAGGGAGGCTGCAAAGGCCCAAAACCACGGGCGGGGCGAAGGAAGAGAGCCGCGCGTGGAAGTGGAATACGATCGATTTATGCCGCAGGTGGGAGCCCGGGCCAGACACCTGGGTCGGGGAAGGGAAGGCGGGCGCACAGACTTACCTTCCGGCTCGCTCGCCGCCAACGCGGTCTCAGCGCCCTGACTCCCGAGGAACTGCAAGGCCGTGACCCCGGCCCCCGCGGCGCCCACCACAGCTCCGGCCACGAAGCCACTTAAAAAGCGGCGGGAGCCTTTGAGGCGGAATGCAAAACTCTTGGCAGCCATCTTGCCCGAGGTACCCGCCTTTTGCTGCGGCGCTTGTGTACACCGGATTTGACGCCTGAAAACCAATCACAACCACAGGACTAAGATACGCATGCGCAACCTGAGGTTCTCAGACGACTCAGAAGGCCCGGAATGCGAACGCCCGCCCTCTCCACTGAGGGCCTCGCGCGCCCCCTAGTGACAAACCTGAGGGCCCAAGCGCAGCCCCCTCCATCCCTGATCCACTGGACCAGGTGATGGGTGGCGAGCAAGACATCTTGAGGGCTCAGCAGTGTGCATGTAAAGCTCTAAGGAAGAAAAATACCTGCAGTCTAGTCGTACTCAATAGGTGAGTAAACCACTTGTGCATGGTTACACTAAGGTCCTCAGAGCCAAGATTCCAGCTCAGGTCTGATTCCAGAGCCTGTGCCACACTGGATGTCTTCATGACACTTGGTTTTGAAGTCATATGGTATACAAACCATAACTTCGAAAAACAGCTTTGTATCTCCTAAGAAGTTCCTTGACAAGACAGTACTCCAGGATAGCTCAGGACCCTAAATCAGAGTACAAGGGGTTGGATGGCCCCCTCAACCACTTTCCCCCTTGGATGTGTAACTTCACCATTCTAGGCTTCCATTTCCCTCCTTAAAATGGGAATAACACTTAGACCACAGGGTTTTGTGATAATTTGAGGAGATTACCCACGTTAAAGCATTTAGGGAAGAACCAGGGGTGTGTCTCTGTAAATATTAGCAATTTGTATTTAGTCATCTCGACTTCGATAGAAAATCCCCATTGCTGACAATGTTTTTTGTTTTATGCACTCCCACTCACACGAGTCTTCTTCATTTTTCAGCACAATTCCCAGCATCCCATGTGGACTTAGTTCACTAAACAGGTCATTTGTAACATCCAACTGAAGAAGTGTAGACAGTTTTGACAGTTTCATGGCTCCATGCCCCCTTCTCGGGAATACCTCTCACAAAGTCATTTTGCATAATCCCTTGGGCCTCTGACGCTAATTGGTTGAACTAGATCAACCAGAGTCCTTCCAGGGATTTGGGATCTGGAACTCTTTCCAGGTAGCAAGGCTGTGACATGTAAAACTCTGGCACTGTCTACAGCCCTGTTTCCCGATAAGAAGACAAACGAGCTGAGGCTTCTGGCCACACTGAACCAGAGGAGGAAAGGCTGAAACATGGCGAAGAGCTGCAATGCTGTGGCCCTAGCTTCTAAGGCTCCTTCAGCCCAGATGCATCCTGCCTTTACCCAAGGCTTGGCTGGCCACTTGCCTCAGATCTTTCCAGTAAAGCCCTCCTCCCCCCACATCGTTTGCAACCGAGTCCTGACATATCCCATCAGGCAGCACTGACTGGTATCTGTAGGTTTCAAAGGTGCTTCAGCAGCTTCCACCAGAATTTACTAAATACACACATTCACTTAAGAGGTGTTTCTCCACGGCCCTCCCAAGTGGCATACACTGTGCTAAACGCTAGAACGATAAATGGCAGGTGAGTCTTTCTCATCTAGATCCTGTACTTGGAAACAGTGAGCCCCACACTTGGCCCCAAGATGTCAAGAATTGGAAGGGCAACTTGACTTTGGGTAGGGTACCTCTCTCTGGGCCTGTTTGCCCACTTTTAAAATGAAGGGAGTGGGCCTTGGCCAGGAAGCTCAGTTGGTTAGAACACTGTCCCCATTCACCAAGGTTGCAGGTTTGATCTCTGATCAGGGCACATACAAGAAGCAACCAGTGAATGCATAAATAAGTGGAACAACAATTAGTGTTTCTAAAAATCAATCAATAAAAAAATTAATTTTAAAATAAAATAAAAAATGAAAGGAGTGGGTCAGTTTTTAAACTGTGACTAGGGGGCCCCTAATGTTCCACAGGGGTACGTGAGGGCCCTCGAGGGAAAATAAGTTGAGTGGCCTGTGAGCCCTCCTGCATTTGCTCACTCAGGCAAGCCTGCTTTTACAAACCAGTGTCTGTGTCCAGTTGCTTTTGGTGAAAGAATTCCTTGCAGAAGTTAAAGTTTGACTAGATGACCCACCATATGACTCCTATGGTCCAACCTTCCAACGTCTCTAGCTCCAAGGTCCTCATTTAAAAATGAGCCTTTTGCCTTCCTCTCTGTGCTCGGGATTAGGGGCACTTGCTAATAAAAGGCCAACTTTCTCAGTCTGAAAGAACAAAATAAACCAAACACTGGACAACTGCTCCCTAAATAAAGGGCTCCTTCATCAGAAGTTATTCCCCAAGAATTCCAAGTAGGTTATTTAATCATTAATAAGGAGTAAATAAAAAGGCATCAACCCCACCAGAAGGATTCAAGGCTAGTGCTTCTCCACGTACCAAATATTAGTCACAGGACAGAAAAATCACTTTACATTACTGCAGAAAGCAGGTGATTTCTGGGGCGTCATTTAGTGAGGTAAGAACTCCAAAACATGAGACCTGTCTTGCTGATTCAGATCTGGGGTGGTGCCTCAGAACTTTTTTTTTTTTCCAATTGATTTTAGAGAGAGAAAAGCAGAAAAACATCAATGTGTTGTTCCACCTACCCATGCACTCATTGGTTGATTCTTATATGTGCCCTGACCAGGAATCAAACCTGCAACCTTGGCATATTGGGATGATGCTCTCACCAACTGAGCTACCTGGCCAGGGCAGCACTGCTTTTTTAATAGCTCAGCAATAGTGCTGCCACTCCGCCATGGTTGCGAATGGCAGGGCTCGTACTCTGCAGTAGTCCTGAATATAACTTTCTAGGCCTCTCTGCTCTGCTTATAAAGATCCTGCTTAGGGTTGCCTGCAAAGTATGAGACTGGAGGGTAAGGTGAGAGTATACGTACGTGGGGGATCTTGGCCGAAGTCCCAGGACAGTCCATTGAGGAGGAGCCCAGTGTCTGCAAGCCCACAGGCCCGTGGTAGACACTCGGCCATTAACAACTACATGTGTGCCAAGCAGGAACTCACAGGGGTGTTTGAGTCAGCCCTGTAACTGGGAGAACACCATTTTATTTATTCCCAATTCCCATAAAAAGAAACCTCGATCCCCTGCCATGTGATTAAGAGAGACAACAGGGTTTTATTATTATTATTTTATTTTCATATACAAAAAGATAAAACTTGAAATAGTTCTAGATTTTTCCTCCTATTCTGTTTGTTGGGGTGTGGCTGCTTCTTCACACAGGGGGAAAAAACTACATTCACATCGGCTTATTTGAGGACCCAGTGCAGAGTTCAAGCAGCAAAACCCCAACTTAGCAGATCTAATTTCAAACTTGACACTCATTTCTAAAATTACCACAGTAAAAAGGAACAAAGATCCACTGCAAATGAATGAACTATGATACAATGTTCTTTCCAAAATGTCTTCATTTTGCAACTGTAATTACATGTTTGTCTGCTTAGGCCATTTTAGATGTGTGCATGTATATGAGACATGTTTTTATATACAGCACACTTTTCAAATCCAGACAGGGTAACAGCAACAAGCTTAACTCTGTAGATATATATAGTTTTAAAAAACATGATACTTTAGTATAACTTTTGTTAAATTCAGTAGTACAAGCTATTTCTGTTCTACGAAATTTTTATTTTATAGCTACAAGGGTGAAAGTGACCTATTACATTTACATCTCACATATCCTGGTATGCAAACAGTACTTATTGAATTTGAGCCAAAAACTAGAAATCTTTCGTTTTAGCACTTGAAGAGCTTCCTCACTTCTACAGCCTTAAATCACGTACTAGTCACATTTCCAGAGTTTGCAATTACTCATTTTAAACTGCAAGAAACAGGTGAATCCAAACTTTTAATTACAATTTTTTATATACAAGTTAGATAACACAGCTCAATTAAGACTTTGCTATCATCCTAAACCCAACACACACATTCTCCACTAAGTTAGACAAATCTTAGGGTTTTCCTTCTTCTCCTTACAAATAATATACTAATTTAGAAGTAGCTGGTAGAACTGATATATAAGATGGCAAATGAGAGGTGACATTTTGTTGGTTCCAAAATTGGTCCTGCAAATTTTGTACTCCGCTGTGTTAGGTGTCTGTTACATGCAGAAGCTCTTTTCACAAGAATTGACATCAAACTCGATGTAAGTTAAATTTACAGTACTGTATAGTTATTCAGATTCAAGGACAAATGTGAAAAAATATTAACAGGTGAAAAATTCGGGCTTTGACACTACCATTAAGATCATGTCAAATTCATAAGCAGATTCTTTTGTACAGTTGGAAAATGGCATTGTGTGGATTTGTGGCGTGGAATTGAAATCTAGAAGTATGTTTCTAATCTGCGGTAACCCTCACCCTCAGTTCTCAAGTACCACTCAATTTTCTTTGCATTTTTACAGAATTCTAGGGAAAAAAATGTGGGGGGGGGGAGCCACTGGCATTTAAAACAATTCCTCCCCTCACAGGGGGTCTTAACACTTTCAGGCGAGATCTCCTAGGAGTCTCTGTGTGATCACTGGCTCTCAGATGGCATTTGACAATGACTTGGGCACTTGCCAAATCAAAACCCAAATGTTGCTGAATCTTTCCCGCTCTCATCTCTGTCACTGATGGTAGAATTTGGATGAGCATGTTTTTCCCTTATGGAGAAATTATTTGGCGAAACAGACTTAACTTGCGGCAGTGCTCTGAGAAAGCCCTGCTTGGGCTAAAGCACTTGCAGGGACTAAAGTCAACAGCCTACTGAGGAGGGCAGAGACCAAACACTACGAGAGGGCTGAGTGGGGACCCAGGGGGGACACGCTGACCTTGGCTTGGCGTCCCAGGGTCAGCAGGTCGGCCCAGGCAGGCAGCCCACCACCGTATGGCTGAGTTACGGCTTTTCATCTTGGTCTGCCATCGATGCCCCAGAGACAAAAATTCAGACGTGGTGACTGCTGGTTAATTAAACTTTTTTGAACTGGTAAAAAAGACTCTTTAAAAAATATATATATATATTTATTTAAAATACATCAAAATGACAAACAGCCATATCCCGCAAGGCCTAATTTCACAGCAACATATGCTACAAACATCTTCCCAAAATGCACTGGGGCGGACGGTGGGTTTTTAAGCCTGCCATTTAAAGGAATGTTCGACACTGGCGCTTTAGCGACTGGAAATATGTTACAAAGAGCTCATCTTTGGAACTAATTTGGGTGCAAGACCAGTCCACTGAATCACTCTGCCCGTTCAGACATGAGAATACTGAAAATGGCAGAATTCAAAGAGGGACACCGGAAGCACCGTTCAGATGACACTCTAGACCCACCCCACCACAGTGCCGTGAGGGGCTTGCCAGAAGCCCCCCTTTTTCAGTCCTCGGGAAGAGTTTTGCTTTACAACAAATAAGTGCCCACACTTGGCAGGGTTCCTGCCTGTGTAATGTTACAAGCCTGCAGTATCGAGAGGCCCCAGATGGTGACACTGCTCAACATGAGGTCTGAGGTAACTGGTTCTTAAAATACCTGGAGCGCAGAACTGCATCCAGAAATTACAGGTGGGAAAAAGGAGAAGGCGGGGTCTGGGGCTAGAAAAGACAAGTAGAAAAAAAAGCTTACAGCAGTTGCTTTTGGGGGAGTAGGCAGGTGACAAAAACAAAGGCACAACAGAATTACATTCCCAGAGACGGGCTGGAGAGCACAGAAATGGTCTTCCATGGGGGACCCACAGAGGAGCAACAGCGGGAGAGGGGCGGGCAGTCCCCGGGGAGCTACCAGATCTGCTGAAACTACATTTATTCCAAGTATAAAACGGGTACAGTGTAACACGGCACTCTACACTGGACTGAATAAAGAGCACAGCTGACTTCAAATGACACGCGAGGGACCCTCCTGACGAAGCTGCCCAACCAGTGGGCCTCTGACGTAGCAGCCCGAAGCCCGGCCTGGGGAACAGGCCTTCAGCTGGGCCTCAGAATTGGCAATTATGGATACAAAGAGTTCATTTCATTACTCACCCCCTCTACGTCCGCATCAAAAAGGCTTTCTACCCCCAAATAGAAAGGCTAACGTGAAGACCGCCTTCCATATGATGGCGGTGCTGCCGACCTTGGTAGGGAGAGCCCGGAATCTGGGGAGACGTTAGAAAGATGCCCTGCTGGTGCGGAGTTCTGAGCTTCCTGCTGGGCTCCTGGGTGACTCACAGGATGCAAGCAGATCAGCCCCTGCTCACCTCCAAGCCTCCTCACCAGAGAGGACAACACATGGCTGGCAGCTCTCCATTTAACCAGATCACTGTGTCCACAGTCCACCTTCTCTGCCCTCCCCCTTTCCCAATAATTACTCATCTGGAAATTCCATCCCCAAAACTGGCTAATTTGGTCCTAGATCATTCAGTTTGGTGAATTACTCCTATCACCACATCCTCATTTGAAGCCTGATTCTTTTTCTAGTCCCAGCCTGCCCAGATCAGCACCCCCAAACAGTTTCTGTTCCCCCAAAACACCCCTACATGACGGCATCCTGTGGCAGACATTTACAGACTAATTTTTAATCTCAGAACCCTTTGTTTAAAAAAAAAAAATATCTCAGGAGGAAGCACAAACATAAAACACAGAAAGGCTCCTCCTCCCTCCCCAGCCCCCTCCTGCCGTCTGCAGGGAGCCCGGCTGATGCGTCGCCGTCCTACGCAGCCCCAGTGGGTGCAGTGTGGGCCCAACACGGCCCATAACCGGACTCCGACCTGCCAGTGGGTCACGAGAGTCCATATGAGCGCTAAGTAAAAGCACCACACCACTCATACTCCAGTGTATGTTTATCTTGAAAGGTAAAGCTCATTCTTACTCAAACTCACTAGACTTTATAAAAATAATCTGGTATAAAACAATCTCCACACTGTGCAGAAGAATCTGTCAGGTGATATAACTAAATATATATGTAGAGCTATAGATTTTTTCCCAAAGTAAAATTTCAAGTGTTGTTACCTCTATTATAGAGCCTATTCTTTTATTTACAATGCTAGCTAACAACATTCCGATGCAGACAAGATTGGGACAGACAGAGGGAATGAGCCCCTGCCCCACTGACAGCAGAAATTCGCAGGAGTCAAGACAGAACTCATTCCCTTGCAAAAAACCCACCCTCACCTGCCTGAAAAGCATCAGCGAATGGGTCATATTTTTCATATCTGTGAGCTCAAAATGTAAACTTTGAAAATGAATGTGACACTTCCACAGACGTCCAGAAGAGCCCACATCTGTATGACCCACCGCAAACACACGTGTGTCCGGGCGTATATTTATATGTCTTCAGTGCCCTACAGCTGGCTTGCAGCGCTCGGAGCTACCTGGGTCCCAGACAACCCAGGGACACTCCTGGAGACAAAAGCGCAGCCCAGGGCCATCACCACACACCGGCGTTTAGAAAACATGCGTTTTAATTCGCGAGGAAAAACCACTAGCGTTATTCCTAGGAGCTGCCATAGGAGCAAATAAAGTATCGCGGGTTTTGGCACTATGGAGACACACGGAGCACCACAGTCAAGAATCCTGCTTCATCCACACCTGGAAGGGACCCTCAGGAAAACGTAAAAGCTTAGTAAAAATGTAGATAGTGGTAAGTCCTTTAAATTCAAAATCCTGTCCAAACCAAAGACTATAGTAGACCCAAAATGGGTATAAAACAGGAATAGTAAAAAATCCCACTAGATCACTTGGACTTTTATTTGATGCTAGTTTGTGGGTCTCTTGGACCCACTAGTTATTTTTAAAATGTGGCCAAATCAACTAAATTTCCAAGGGCAAGTGTTTTAAACTTTAGTTTCTTCTTCCTACAAAACTAAATTATCTTAAAAAACTTTTCCAAGCCTTCTGAGGGTTTGGGATACATTCATAGGTGAATTGCTGGTTACAAATCAACAACCAGGAATCTTACTTAGAGAACTATGGATATTACCCTGACATCATTAAACGTTTACAAATCTAGACCAAGATGAAACTTCATCAAATGAATTACTGGGCCTGTTTCTCTACCAAAAACATTACAGTTCATCGAGACTTAACCGTTGACATTACTTGGTTGAACACGTTTGCTGAGTATTTTATTAGCTCAGCTTTTGTAAACAGCCAATGACCAAGAATAATTCATGTCACCAAATGAGAAAAAGCCACCTTGCCCCCTCCTTTCTGGCTGCTTACCCTGGACGAGGGATCGAGGAGTAAATTCACTGTGCATCTTGGGAAGCTGTGGTCTAGCGTCCCTGACATGTGCACCATGCCTGGCCATCTCTCCAAAGCTGAGCCATTAAGAGCCCAACAGCTATTGAAATGGCTGGGACTGGCGACCAAGCTGAGTTAAGTTCTGGAAAATGCTATCCAAATCAGGCATTTTTCTAGTGAGTCAAGTTCTCAGGAATAACGCCTGGCTATTGGTCTTCTGGTACCAACTCTAAAAACTTACATACTTACGCTTACTATACTACTAAACAACATCCAACCCTCGCGTGACCAATAGGTGGTGGGGATTTTACATAGCATTCTAAAAAGGGCCAAAAACTCCATCTGCCAGAGGGCCATCCAGCCTTCCCACCCTGGACGGGACAGCTACTTCCCTGCTCTCATGGCTCAGAATATTGGGGCCATGTGACAGGCTTTCTGAGCCACACACAGCACATGGGGGACATTCAATACACAGCTGGGCTTGCCACCAAGGAAACACCACACGCAGCCCAAGCACCCAGTGCAGAGCGGCAGGGTGGCAGGGAGCAAGAACGTGGCCAACTGGAGAGAAAGGTGACAGGGCAGATCTGCAGGTTAACCTGCTTTGCTTTCTAAAGCATGTCTTGACAAGAGGGTTTGCCTGGCCCCGGGGGCAATGGAAGAACTATCTTGGGGGCCTAGAGATGAGAGACTTTTCCTTTAGCTGAGACTGTCTGAATGGGGGCTCGAGCCTCCTGAAGATGCTCAGGGCTGGACGAGGTCCTTGTTCTGCACCCATGCGCCAAGTCCGGACAGGATAGACCCTGAGTCGGAAGCAGCTGGCACACACGGGGAAGCCCTCCCTAGGCAGGGCCAATCCCTCTGGGCACCTACGAGGAGCCAAGAGGACAGGAAGGCCATGCTGAGTAACAAGGGCTGACGATGCTTCCCTCTCTCCCTCCCAGCAAGGCCTATCTTTCTCCTGAGAACGGTCCACCTGCAGCCGTTGCCTTGAGTAACTCACGCAAAGACAGACTCCCGATAGGGACCAATGGTCCCAGGAGAACATCTGGCTCATGTCAGCTCCAGGATGTCTAATGACTATGTTCGTGGCCTTCCCTCCCCTCCTCCCCCATCATTAAGCGTCCTCCGCAGGACACTGTGACACAGCGGCCTCTGTCCCCACTTGCTTCCTCTTTCTCGTGCTCATTGCTGGACTTCTCTGGCTACGGATGTCTTCCCACCGTGATCATGGGTGTTTTCAAACAGAACACATTCTTCCCCAAAGCCCGTCCCACGGCCAGGAGCCTGCCTGGAGGGAGGGCAGGGCACCAGAAAGGCAGAAGCCCTTGGCCACTCCTCCCCTCTGACTCGGCTGCCCTCCCACGGGCAGGGAGAGCAAAGCCAGCCTCCACTCCCGCCAGTCTCCCACAAAGCCTGGAGTGGGGGAGGGAGAAGCAGTCATTATCTGAGCCCCCATGAGTGAGTGTCACAGGAAATCTTTGTGGAGACTAGCTCAGGCAGAGGCCTAGAACCCCATACACACAAACGAGGCCTCCAGGGGGCTCTCTCTCCATGGAAGTCACGACAGCAAACAGACCGACACCTGCATCTGAGGCAAAAGGTTCCCCCAGGCTCCCCGTGGCACACCCAGGGAAGAGAGCACCCCGTTCTTCTAGCCAGTATGACAGGCACATGTTACAGCAGGAGAAGCAAAGGCAGCCTGAAGCCCAAAGAGCTGGCCGGACTCTCCCCTCCCCTTGGCCACACCAAAGAAGACCGTCTCCTGACATACCCTTCTGGTGCCAAGGCCCCAAGGAGATGCCACAGCAGCTGAGCCAAGAGGGAGTCTCCTCCCAACCCCCCCGATAAAAGGCATGCAGACCGCCGGGGAGGCCTGCCTGCCTGTACTGTGCCCAGCCAACAGGTCCCCACATAGGGCCACAGCTCAACCCTCCACGGCCAGACCCAAACATGTTCTCAGGAGAAGCCAGCCGGCACGCGAAAGGGAAATCACCCGAAAGAAACCCAAAGCCACACCGAGAGGCAGGGGCCAGGGCTCCTCGCTGGGCAGGACCAGTGATCCAGTCACTCCTGTAGCAAATCGGTTACATTTGTTAGTGGTTCACGTGTTTCTGAGGGTGAAAAGTAGAGACACCCGGCACTGCCCGAGGACAAAGCTAAGGAAATTAGATATGGCACTTTTCAATAAATAGTTTAAAGCTTCTGAAAGAAAGTGAAAAAGGAAAGCAACTGCTGTAAGGCCTGTTTTGCTGTTAAAAATTATTCCAGGGAAGAAAATACCACAGCACAAATATTTCTTAAAAAGTAAACAACAACATAGCTTACCAAAAAAAAAAAAAAAAAAGTCCCTGTAACCACCTCGGCCAGCTCACATTTTGACCCATGAAGCAAAAACTGAGCAAACTCATCCTGTGCCCAGAGAAGAGGGCACAGCCACGTGGACAGCCCACAGGGCAGCAGGTGGCCCTAGGATCCGTGCAGTGCCCTCGGGTCGCGAACCCCAGGGTGACAGGTGAGACCACTCCACTCCAGACACGTCTCTCTAGCACAGACCACCAGGGTCACAGTGCAGGTTCCCAGAGACAAGGCAGATCTCTTCCGCCACCACCGCTGCCGAGGTCCTTAAGAAATTAAATCTCAAGTACAATGACCTCAGGCAGGTCTCTGAGGGCCACAGTTTTACCAAGTCACAGTGGGATTACCTGTCATTCTGAACATCAACCAATCAAAGTGAGGGAAACACCTGAACCTCCACAGAACCCAAGAGGAGGTGCTCCCTCCCGTTCTCACCCAAGTGAACCTCTCCCCATCGCCCACCAACTCCCTCAGGATTGAGATCCAGTTTTAAAATAAAAATGGTCTAAAGAAACCAGAAGGAAAAGCCTTCACAAACAAGAGTGATGAATGCCCAGACTCGGCCCAGACAGCCAACCAACCTACAGGTGATGACAATTATGTACAAGGGGCGTCACCAACAAAAATGGCAGCACTACCTAGACGACGCGAACTTTTTTTTTCCTCTTTTAAACTTTCTTGTCTTAAAAGCCAACTTACAGTAAAATATACTTATTACAAGACAACACAACTAATAAAATATATAATAAAACTTACACAAGTAAAAAATTCTGAGGTATTTCTGGTTTGAGGTGGTCTGTGGTCGTGAAGTTTTCATTCGTTTATTTTTCAAAATTTAAACCTCGGAAGCCACATAGCAAAGCATGTGTGTGTGTATGTGGATGTGTGTGTTTTGTTGTTTTAATTTTGCATGTTTCATAAATTAAAAAAAAAGTCAAATGTTGAAACAGCAGCATTAGGAACATTCACTGACTAGAGCGAGGTTATGGCATAACAGCGAAAGGGTTTTTAGAATATGCACCACTTTAAGGGGTCTGGAGAAAGCCGTGTCCACGAGCCACATAAAGGGGACAGTAATGTCACCACACGGGGCAGAGCCAGCACTGCAAGACTCGCAGGGTCTCCAGAGAGGCAGGCCTCCTTGGGCCCCACCCAGGAATCCTCGTGCCCTGGCTGTGCAGGGCGCCCCCTGTGGGCATTTCCCTGAACTGCTCCAGGAGGAAGCAATGTATTTCAACATTTCCTCCTTCAAAGATTTTTACAGCATCGTGTCTTATGAAGAATGCACCCACTAAACCGTGGTTTCTACCCTTACCTAGCCTTAAAATAGGGCAGGAAAAAAAATGTTCTGTCCTTTGTCCAAGTCCAAGGTAGTGGAAAAAACTGGTCAGGACCAGCAGATGGGTCAGAGCCGTACCTATTGTGGACTTTCTCCAAACCCCGCTCTTGCCGCTAACGCTCGGCCTCCGCACGGTCCTTCCCCTCAATTCCTGGTTACCTGAGAAGTAGCCTCACAGCAAAGGATGTTGCTCTGAATGCGCCCGAGTCCAGTGTAGCTCTGTTCCAGACCCTCCCCTCCCCACCCCCCCGCCCCACTCCGTCCTCCCCTTTCAACTCCAGTCCAAACCATCCTCATCCTCACCCCAGTTTTTCCTCGGTCAGGACAACACCCGTTAATCCGTGAAAGACACATCTGCTGTTTCTTAAACTCACTGTCTAAAAAAGGGAGAAAAACACAATAAAAGGGAGGGAGGAAGGAGGATGAGGGCAGAAGGAAACTCCTCTGGAGGAAGGTGTGTTCTTATGTAACAGTCTTCAAAGGTTCCTCTAGGAAGAGTTTGCAGCATTAAGTTTCCTAAGACAGGAGATGAGATTCTTTGTGTCACAGATTCTGAGACAACAAACGAAGGGAAAGTGGGGGAAACGCACCCCGAAGGACAGGCGGTGGCGGCGGCTCCTCGGCGGGCGCTGGTTCCACGTTCACAGCTCAGCACCTCAACGCCTGCCGACGCGTCCGCTGTTTGCGATACAGTAGAGCAATGTGCTGGTAAAACTGACCCAATCCGAAAAATAATATTAATAATAATTATAATAATTATAATAATAATAAAAAGTCAAGGTAAAATAGCAGCTGCATTTTACGTGTTTGTTGGTGTTACGAGATTTCCGAAACAAAGCACAACTTTTTTTTCTCCTTTCCTCTTCAGATCCACTGAGTCTGGAGGTCCACTCGTGTCCTGGGTTTAAATGCTCGACTCTTTAGGGGGCAGGTCCACGTTGGTGACGGAGGTCACCAGGGAGACAAGACAGTCTGAGGCAGTGCCGTTGACCGACCTCCGGATCAGGGCCACCCGCTCCTCCACACAGCCCGCAGACAGGCGGGCCTCCGCGTCGTGGTCCCAGCACTCCTCGATGGTCACGCAGAGCTGGGCCAGGCCCTGCGCCACGAGGAGGGGAGGAAACAGACTCTTGTTGGTGCCCCTTGGTGAGGGCAAGCCTGGGGGACAGCAAACTTGGTGACGCTCCCGAGGACCAGGCAGAGCCCACAGGCGCGTCCCAATCCCGGCAGCCATTAGCAGGGCCCTGGGGGACACTGCGAGAATCAGGGTGCCACCCCTCCCAGCAGTCACCACCCTGAGCCCACTGGCCTCCCACCATAGCCCCAGTGGAAGGCCCACTGACCCCCAATGTAGGAAGGGAGGGAACCAGGCCTCTCCTGGGGCAGATACAGTGATATTCAAGCAAAATCATGTCAGGGCCCAAAAAGCAGTGCTCACAGAGAGGACCAGGGGAGGGCCCTGTCCCACCCTACTCCTCATAGCACTGGGGGGGGCTCCTCCCTAGAGTCCTGGCAACGCAGTGTATGACACGCTGTGCTGGAACCGACTGTGTGGAGCTGGGAGAGGCAGAGGGTGGGCAGGGTGCCCACCTCTGGGAGCTCTCCGGCCTGCTCCGCCCCCGAGGCCACATCGAGACCTCTCTGGACACTGGGCTCCTCATCAGAGAACCAGGTCGGCTGCCCCGGCACCTCTGCCTCGGGAGACTAAGAAAGTCTGGAGCAGAAGGTAGATTCTGGCCCAGCCTCCACCTCCTGCATTTGCAGCCCTGGGTTCCAGGGAGCAGCAGCACGGTAGCTGAACTTGGCCTCAACAGCTTGACCCCTGATGGTACGAATAGCAGAGTGCTACCCCTCCCGCCCCCCGGTGGTCCCAACGCTGTCCTTTTCCTGATTTAACCCTGGGGTGGGCGGGGGATGTGGATCAATGGAGCTGAAGGCAAGTATCCCCTCCAAGACAGGAAACAGTTTACACTGCTGGGGACTTTTGCACAATATCCCCGGAGCAGAGGAGCCCAGATGCCACGGGGCTCAGCCCACGGCCAGAAAATGACGGTGGCAGAGAAGAGAGAATATTTATCGGGGCCAGGCCATAGTAAGCGTTTATACGAGAGGGATCCTGCCGAACGATTTATAACGATACCTCGTTAAATCTATTACTACCCTGAGGAGAGAGAGGATCGGGGGAATAAAGCAATCTGCCTGAAGTCACCCAGCTATGGATGGGCAGGTCCAGGATTATAACCCAGACAGGTGAGGCTCAGGGCCAGCGGCCTCCACAGCACAGGTGACCCACGCAGGGGCAACCTGGGCCCCGACCGAGCAAACCCATAGCCGCCTCCCAGTGGAGCACTGAACCTCCCTAAGGCTTCCCTGGTGAAAGGGAGAAAGTGCACGAAGCGTCCTCTGGCCTGGCGGAGGAGGGGACTGTCTTGCTGCCTGAAGCATCCTCTCTGCACTGCACCCTCTGGACCTCAGGCTCTCACCACAGCTGAGAACTCCCTTCCCTGCTCCTCTGCGGTCACCGGCCACCCGGGCCCCTCACCGGGTGCTTCAGCCAGTGATCCTTAATGGCAGGCCGCATCTTCTTGTGCACGACCACCTCTTGCAGCTCCTCCAGAGAGGGGTGCTGGCCGATCTCTTCTTCAAAGGGCAGCATGTACTCGTCCACAGGTCCTGCAGGTGAGAACGAGCCTGGCGGGTCACCGCCAGGTCCCGCTGCTCCCCACCCACCCACCCACCCACAGGACGCCGGGGGGCGCGCGGAGCACTCACCGTCGGCGGCCTTGCAGCGGGAGACGAGCTCCCAGAGCACCAGCCCCATGGCGTACATGTCGATGCGCAGGAAGGCGTCTCTCTGGAAGTTAATGGCCCCCTCAAGCACCTCCGGGGCCATGTACCGCCGAGTGCCCACCTACACAAGGATGGAGAGGGTCTACAGTCACCATCCATTGAGATGCTTTCACAGCTGGACAGGGGGAGACACCCCTCAGGCACCAGACGGGGCCCGGACCGCCAAATTCAGGGCAGGACACTGACAACGATGGCAAGGCCTGGTGCACCATGATCACGGGAGGGTCACGAGAGGCCACGGTATAAGCTGTACCTCAACGATCACCTCAACCATCATTTAAAATGTCACACCCTCGAGGGTGCGGTAAGCTAACCCGGAACTGCTGCCTCTACCCCACAGATACCACACAGGCCGCAAAGACATGTTTGACTGAGATTAACAACAAAAACAGAAGGGGGAGGATGATACTGAAAAATACCAGCAGGGATTGCTTTAGGATGATTTGTTTAGGCTTAATTTTTAGTTACTTTTTCCTATGCTTTTGGGTTTGGATTCTTAGTATATCTTCTATTTTATCTTGTTTGAGAATTATAACTGAAAAGAAAAAGGCTGAGGTAACAAGGACGAGCAGACAAAACCCCACCTGGAACCCGCGCGGCCCCGCTGACCAGCCTAGCTGGGCCCCCCCCCGCCGGCCAACGAGAGCACTGTTCTTGGCGTTCTCAGGGGGCTGGGCCCGCACGGCAAGCCTTGCCCATGCGCCCTGCCCCCTGAGCATCAGAAGGGCAATGTCAGCCCTTGTGCCAGCCTCCCTCTTACACCCCGAGACTCGTTACCTGCCCATGGGTGTCCCCCGGAGGCTTCCCTGGCTCAAACCGAACAGCCAGGCCAAAATCGGCCAGCACGGCCGTGAGGTCACTCTTCAGCAGCACATTCTTGCTTTTAAAGTCCCTGTGGAGACGAGCGGACTGAAATGAAGACGACCACCATGGTCCAGCCGACCTGCTCCTGGTTTCCCATCTCAGCTCTCAAGATGTGGGAGCCTGCCCTACAGCCGCCAGACATCCCAGGGCAGGCATCCCGGAGCAGGGTCTGCGCCGGGGTGGCGTTCCATGAAGCTGCAGGTGGGCAGTTTTAGGACGTCCCTCCCCAGTGCTGCCAGGAGAATCCCTAATGAAATGCGCTTCCCCCAGAACTGCTACAGTGACACCTACCCCGACTGGCTGGCACACTCCATCCCGGTCCCCACGGTACCAAAGGCCAGACCTGCATTCACAGAGGGGTTGAGGGCAGGCACGCTGGCCGGGGATTCAGGTCTGAGAAGGATTTACGGTGTTTAGGATGTGAGTGAGCACGGCCGTCGAGTGCTGTGCAAGCCCCAGGGCCCAAGCCCACCACAGAGGCAGGCACGGGGCGGGGCGCCGGCGTGTGTGCTCAGCCCTGCCTCTCGCCAGCAGTGACTTCTGGTCCTCAGTCTCCCCAGTGCCTGTCTCGGCCTTGTTGTGAGGATGAAGCTGAGGAGGTACTAAAGTGCACATGCTTGGGGCCAC
This sequence comes from Mormoops blainvillei, assembly GCA_004026545.1. NCBI lineage: Eukaryota > Metazoa > Chordata > Mammalia > Chiroptera > Mormoopidae > Mormoops > Mormoops blainvillei. The sequence goes on along the minus strand of PVJD01003998.1, from coordinate 74,203 downwards.
CCCTGGCACACTTACTATGCACTACTGTTAGGTTGAACCATATGGAAGAGTCGACATTCAACCGTTTTTGACCTACAAAAATGGCAATTTCATACAATCAACCTTTTATGACATTACTGTTAGTACTATCAGGGGCCCTTCAGCTTTGAACCCTGGAGTCCGAGGCTCCTTCCCTCCCTCACAGCCACAGAGCACACTAAATGAGGTACGGTGAGGTTACCGTATTTGGGTGTGTAGAACGAGCACTTTTTTGCCCCAAAGTTTTTACTTTTTGCCCAAACTTTTGAGGGGAAAGTAAGGATGCACATTATACACGGGTAGTACTAATTCCGTATCTATGTAAATGTTTTAAATTCTTTTATTTATGCTTATGCAGCAAAAGTAGAACTCCAGAAAGCAGTAACGATATTCACATGCAAAATAATACCCTGAAATGAGATAATTGGTTTTGTTTCTAAATATAAATAAGTAATTGAATTAAAAAAACAGATTTTTTCCCCCTGAAAGTTTGGGCCAAAAACATGGGCGTGCAGTCTACACGGCAAAATGTGGTGCTCCCCTCCGCTGTGCCACTGTTCCTTCATCTGTACGACGGGGCTGAGAAACACGATCTCACAGGGCGGCACTGAGGACAAAACGAGCTGGACCTTCTGTGTACGTAGAGCGCTGCCCGCCACGCAGGAGCGCTAAGATATAAGGGGTTAACACAGTGGCTCTCAAAGTACAGTCCAAGGACCCCAGAGGGTCCCTGAGACTGTTTCAGGGAATCTGCAAGGTCAAAATTAATTCACAGTAATCTATTACTTGCCCCGTTTTTATGCTCATTCTCTCAAAAGTGTAGTTTTCCAGAGGCTACATACATGAGATGTCATCACTGTGACGGTTAATGGAATGTGGGTGCTTTAGTACAGCAAACAGCAATAGACACAAGCCACATACACAGAGTTCTTTTGGAGAGTGGAAAGGGATTTGAACCGAAAAGTTTGAGAACTGCGGAGCCAACTCTCCAGTAATGGAGTCAGTATTTCCTTCTATGGCCACTAGAGGGCACCAGAAAATCGGCTTGCAGTGGGGGAGGCCAGGCTCGGCCCAGAAGAGGGGTGGAAGGCAGACGGAGGAGGGCAGGTGGGCCCAGGTTTCTGTGCCCAGTCACTTCTGACACACCACAGAGTGGCTGGATATGTTTATGAAACTGAGACCCACCAGACCCTGTTCTCGCCCTCCAACCTCCTCTGCAACTCCAGACCAAGCACGGGGAGGTCACCTGCTAAACCGGGTACCTGTGGGCGATAGACGGCTTGTGGCCCTCGCCGCGGCACCAGGGCACATCCTCGTGCAGGTACGAGAGACCTCTTGACATTGTCTCTGCCACATGACACAGCTCATTCCATGTGATGATGTTCCCCTTGAGGTAATCCGTCAGGGAGCCCTAGAAAAGAAAGCACAGAACTTGGGGGTACAGCACAGGACCAGCCCAGCCCTGGGGGGCCGTCTCCGTGGACTGACAGCTGGGCTCCCCTCTGGGAGGCTGGAATTGATATCGAAGACATCCGAGGCCAGGAGGAGTTGCAGCAGGGAGGAGCACAGCGGTGTTCAGAGGTTATTAATTAGGAAGTCGCTACTCTTACTCAAAAAATTTATCCCAGAGGCAGGGGCTCTTACTGTAGACACTCATGTCCACAGCTGTGGCAGGTGCCTGGCTGTGGAAGGCCGCCACGAGAACCATGGCCCTGGTCAGCTCATCATGAGCACGCGCGTCCACAGGGAGTGGCTCACCTTGTCGTGGAAGGCCGTGATGAGCCACAGCTCCACCTCCAGGTTGGAGCCTCGCTTCTCTGCGGCGATGAACTGCAGCAGGTTCTCATGCTTCATGCCGGGTGTGCTGAAGATCTCCCGCTCACTCTGCCACGATTGCTTGTCCTGGGGCAGACACAGGGCTCAACCCCCACTGCAGCCGCACTGTCTGCAGCAGAACCGCCACCCATGAGCCGGCTCCCCACGCCCCCAAGCCTCAGCACTGATAAAGGGGCAGGCGGAAGACCTGGACTGAGCCACACCCCAGAGGACAGGCCAAGAGCGATCCCTGAGATCCTGTGAGGCCAGCACCTGCTTTATAAACGGGAGCGCTGAGGTGCAGAGAGGGCAGTGAGTGGCCCAGGATCACCCAACAAATGAGAGACACAGCTGGGTCTGGCTTTGCTAAGGGTCTCGGGCAACTGCTTGGGGTAGCCTGGTGTCCAGGACCTCTAAGTAGAACCTGATGTCCAAAACAAATCATGAAAACCAGAGGGGATCAAGGTTTTGCAAATCAGGGATGTGCAGAGCCCTACCTAGCTGTACAATAAATTTCACTGCCCCGAGGCGGCCCACTTCTCCCTCATCTCACCAAAACGGGGCCAGGACTGACCTGGGGCGGGAGCGCTGGTGACGACGGGTGGATGGCCTGGAGTCCCGCACTCACTCACCTGGAGTGGAAAGATCTTGACAGCCACGAAGTCGTTCATGAGCTGTGCCTTCCAGACGCAGCCGAAGCGCCCCCGAGCCTTGATCTCCAGCAGCTGCAGCGGCTTCAGGCCCACCAGCGGGGATGGGGGTGGAGGTCCAGGGTCCTGGGGGAGACCAGCCTTAAAGAGCGCGTCCTGGCCTCGCCACCTCTGCCCCTGCCCTGCCATGCCCCGAGCCTTCCATCTCACCTCGTGGATGTCCACGTGGCCATAGGGCGCTTTCCGATGCCGGTACATCCAGAAGGCCAGCAGGACGATGAGGGAGAGGCCCCCAATGGGCAGCAGCGAGTAGGCCAGCACCGTAAGCAGGGTGGGGGCTGTCGGGGGTGGCTCGTACGTGACTGGGGGACACACGGAGCCCTGTGTCACACAGCCCGCCCACCGCTGCACCTCCAGGGCCAGAGAGCCCTACAGCCACTCCCCACCCAACTCAGGAACTGAGTGCTCCTCACGGGCCAAGGAAAGGCCCAAGCCTGCTTCTCTGAGGGCCTCACCTTCCGGGCCCCCAGCCTCCGGCAGGTGGGTGAAGCGCTCGTTGCAGAAGTCGCCTTCACAGCAGCAGAAGTACACCTGGGGGTTCTCCTCGGTGGCCACGCACTCCTGCCTGGAGGCACAGGTTCCCACGCTCCTCCTCAGCGGAGGGGCCCGTGGCTCCCCAGGGCCCGCCCAGCCAAGCCCCTCCCCACGGACACAGAACTCATGGGGGACCACCAGGGGGGCAGCATAAACCCGCCTCCCAGGAAGTGGGGCCCAAAGTCAGGGAGGAGCAGGCCCTCACTGACAGCCCTCCCCGGGACGAGGCCCAGCGAACACAGTTCCAGAGGGGCTGGGACCCTGCTGCACCCTTACTTGTCCAGGCTCCCGTGAGAGCCCGTGTCTGGCCCCTCCCACCCTAAATGCCAGGCTTCGTCTCACAAACACCCTGCGACCCACGCAGTCTGCAGGGCAGAGGGCCGGCAGGCAGGCCCCGGTGGGACTGAAAGGCGGGGAGGCCGGCGGGGGTGGGTGAGCCCAGGCGTACCTGTCGTAGCAGTTGAAGTCATCCAGCCAGCAGCCCTTCTTGACCAGCTCGATGGTGCCGGAGCTGTTGCGCCAGGACGCGTAGCAGTGCAGCCGCTTGTCCTGCTCGCCCTCGCAGCGCTCCAGGCCGCTCTGGTTGGTGCGCTCCAGCTCCCAGTTGGCGTTGTAGTAGATGCACTCCCGCGTCTCGGCCTCCCCACGCCCCGGACCTGAGTCCCAGCCAGGGCATCAGAGGCCTGCTTGGCGCTCCGCCCACCCCTGCTCCCTCGTCCTGGGCCCAGGCCACCCACCCCCTCGGCACCTCTTAGATCAGTGTGCCAGCCAGCTCGGGCCCCCATCTCATTCCCCGCCCCCTGTCCCCGCAACTGCCCTCAGGCCCAATCAAGAGGGAGGGGGCTGCACACCTAACAACACAGGATGGACACACAGCCAGCCAGACTGACGGCCGGATGCAAAAAAGGGGGCTCCACCAACACCTGAGGCTCCTGCGTGGAGGCTGCTTCCCTGCAGCAGGAATTAACAGAGGGACCCTCAAAACCTCAGCGCATGTCAGAAGCACTGCGTGAGTGTGTGTGTGTGGTGGTGGTGGTGGGGGGGGGTGTCCAGCCCAGACCTATCCAATTGGAACGGAGATAGAATCTATGGTTTCGATCACCCCTGTCTGCCTCAGGTGATTCTGATATAGACCTCAGGGGCCCCAGCTGCTGCCGTCTCTGCCTCGACCCCCACTCGCCATAGCCCCCCAGAAAGACACTGCCTGGTACACCCCCCACCATCCCTGGCCAGACTGGGCAGGGATGAAGGGCCCTCCAGCGTCCTTTCTGCACGCAGCAACCACTCCTCGTGCTCGGTAGGCTGGAGATGGTCATCAAGTATCAGGCCCTTGTGTCCCGGGTAGGGTTCCCAAAGGGACCATAGGGAATACACGCCCCTATGCAGGAGGAAAGCTGGCTGGCGGCGGAGCTGTGATACCAGATGATCCTCCCTGCTGAGCTTGACCCCTGCAGACCCCTGTGGGTGCTTCCCACCCTCTCCCGTGCCCTCTTCCGCCCCCTCTATCAGTGCCACCAGGAGGCCAAAATTTTGATCCTCAAACATGGCTTCAAACATTCACCAAAGCCATCTTTCACATCCATGCCCTCCAACCCCCCTCCCCTCAGATCTGCCCCTTTGCCTCCCGACTCCATAGCCCTTGGTAGAAAGGAGGGGGAGAGACCAAAGGAGGCCCCCAGGAAACCAGTCCTGACCCCTGACCTGCGGGCTAGACGGACATGCTCCCAGACCTGTTTGGGAGTGCCCGGCTGGCCGTCGTCCCGCACGGGGAGCCCTGATCAGGGGCAGCAGTGGTATTTACCGCCTCAATGCCAAAACCCCACACACGCACCCAATAGGAAAATGGCCCCAGGCCCACTCCTGTCCTCTCTGTGATCCTTAGGGTTACTGCGAGCTGGTGACCCGACACCGCCCCTGGCTGGGCTCCCCTACAACTATTCCCACCCCAGGAAGAAGGATGGAAAGGATGGGGCACCCCCACGGAAGGACGGCTGGCCAGCCCACTGGCAGCCAGGAGTCCTACTTCACCGCCTGTCAGACTGAAAGGCTGGCTGGAGCAGCCAGGAGAGAAAGACCCCACCCCAAGCTGGGGGGCTAGGGGCGGCAGGAAATGCCCTAAATCCTCGAAGAGCCCAAGATTTCCCTCTACCCACACTCCACCTTCATCAGAGGCCATCCTGAACAAAGAGCCTGATACCCCACGGTACAACCAGGGGGCAGGGCAATGCTGTCAGGTGGGTGGGGCCCCTGCAGCAGGAGTGGCCATTCTCTGGTCACATCCACCCCTTCTGTACCTCTCTGAAGTGACGGGAGGCTTCTTCTAGAAGGGCCTGGCCAGAGGTAAGCCTCACATCTCAAAGCTCCAGGTAGGACTTTAAAGATTCAGAACGTCGCCCAACCAGAAGGCCAGTGTCCAGCTATGGCTCTAGCCATGCATGTCATAGGGCCTAGGCTCAGCCACCAAGAAGAAGACGAAGAGTGGGTTCCTGACCACCCAGGCACCTGGGACCCAGCCCGGTCCACAGGCAGGGAGGGCCTCAGGGTCCACAAAGGGGCTCCTGCAGGGGTGGCTTCCCCGGCCAGGCCCTGCGTCCAGCTGAAGGCTTAAGGTGTGAGGGGAGAACTTGAGGGAGTGGGTGGGCACGGGAAACCACGGGCTAAGCAAGCACACCACGGCCGGAACCCAGGGCGGCCCCCACAATGCACACAGGCCCCTTAACCACCTGCAGCAGCAGCATCCGGGCGCCGGGCCACGCAAAGCGCCCAGAGCAGAGGGCACAGGGCCTCCTCTCTGGGCCCGGGGGCCCACTGCCTTCACAGCAGCAATTCCACAGGGGTCCCCAGAGAATGAGACCCATGGGGCAGACAGGGGAGCGGCCTTCCCTCGCTGCAGCCGCACCACATTGCCAGACCCGGGCCCTTGAATGTGCTCGGCTTCGGGGCTCACTCAGCACAAGCAACCACCTCTGGCTGCAAGATGCTCCTCGCTTCCTCCTCTAAATTGCAGCTCTTCCCACTCCCCGGAGACCAGGTCAGCTCTACTCCCACAGGCCTCACGCTCCCTCCAAATCTATCTTATCGCCCTTGACAAGCTGCCTGCTGTTGTTTAAAGGGATACTGCAGACCTTCAAAAAGTGGAGAGATGATGTAACCAACGACGATCCCCAAGAGAAAATAACATAAGGAATGCTCATGTAAGAAATGAAATGTTACGAATGTGCTTGACAGCTGCTTTTGAAGCGTTAGGCTTCCCCCACGAGGTGGTAAAGTCGACGGAGGCAGGAGCCTTGACTGTCTCCAGAGCACTGGGGCCAGTGCTGGACACGTGACGGATGGACGGATGGCAGGACCAAGGAACGGACAAAAGGACACAGTTACTTCCTGGCTAGGGCAGGATGTCAAAGGGCAGGGACAGCAGGAGCGGTGGCCTCGCCCTGCTGCCCAAGCTCTCAGGCCCTCTGGGGAGTTTCCGTTTCCATTCGGGCAGCAAGCAACGGGCCCCCTGCACAAGGCTGGGCGCCAGGGTGAGGGGGGCCAACGGACATGGAGAGTGGCCCTGCTCCTCTCTCCAGGCCACTGGCCAGGCAGGGACCCCTCTGGCCACTACTGTGGGCGTGACCCAAATGCACAGGGCTGGGCACTCCAGATCTCAAGGCTCCAGGGATAGGACACAAGGGTTTGGGATGTCCCAGGACCCTCGTCTGACCAGATCGTCGTACAGGTGGTCGAGAAACGCAGCCATGAGCTGTCAGGCTTCAGTCAAATCCTGGCTCTTATGCTTGCTAGCTGTGTGACCCTCGGCAAGTCACCAACCACCCCATGCCTCTGCCCCGCACCTTGCTGACAAGGGGATAATAACAGCACACACTCCCAGGGCTGTTCCAAGAGTGAAATGAGTTAGTGCTTGTTAACAGTGGTTACAACGACGCCTGGGGCTGGCATGTTAGCTGTTGTATTAGAGTCATGTGCCTCCCTGGCTGCTCAGGACAAGCCTTCACAGCACCGGCCCCCCCGCCCCGCCCCGCCAGGGCCCCCAGCTCACGGAGTGCCGGCGTGCACACCCGCGCCTGCTAGAGCTTGGCATTCAGAGCCTAAGGGGGATCTGAGGAGACAGCAGGCTCCAGGCCCCTCCCACACCACACCCAGGCCCTGCTGCCAGCTGGAGACCCAGGGGCCTCCCCCCTCCTCCCTCCTCCCTGGCAAGCTCGGCTTCTGCACACATTCGGCTATTTATAGCCCCTGGCAGCACTCCAACCACAAGGCCGCCTCTGCCTTTTAATAGACGCATGGCTCCCCGCCCACACGCACCAAGCCAGGGCACCCATGTGCAAGAGGCTGCCTCTGACCCCCAGCTCACCCCCCATCCTGCAGGGGAGGAAGCTGCACTCCTAAGGTGGGGGTGGCCTGTGGTGCCCCTCACACTTGCAGCCTCATGGCCCCAACAGGGGCAGGGAGTGTGCTCCCCGACACCTGGGCAAGGGGCTCACCGTATTCCTGAGCCACAGCCGGCCCATCCGCCGGCCTCCGAAGGAAGCAAGGATACAAGGGGCAGTGTCCCCAACAGGCAGTCCCTGTGTTCCAAGGGGCCTACACCCTGGCGAATAGAGGCCCCCACACTCTCCAAGCCCTCCGTCCAGGCAGGGCAGAGAGACCCCACTCCAAAAAAACAGTCCCACCTCCAAAGAGCAGTAACAACGAAAACCCAGAGCACAAGGAGAGTCCACTCTGAACAGGCCTCCTGGGGAGTTGGACCTTTAACGGACACACGAGGAAAAGCGCCGGGAGGTCTGCTCCCCCAATCCAGTGGGCCTCGGACGTACCCTACTATGCACCGGGCAGGGACGCGGGAAATCCTCCCAGGGTCCTATGACGGACTCAAGGTGCAATGGGGACAGGGAAGAGTGACCAACAGACGGAGAAGTGGGGGACAATCAAGACACAGCCTCGGGGGAGGATTTGAGGCTGGGCTGGTCATGTATCTGTGGGGGTTCCCAGAGCTCCAGGCTTGGGGCGTGTCCAGCCCAGCCGACGCCTCCCAGGGGAACTGCGGACCCCCGCAGCAGCCCATGGGCTGCTGTGCTCTACCCTTGGCTCCCGGAGGCGCCCCAGGGAGCAGGTGTCTGGCCCACCCACCCAGGCACGCGAGGTGCACCCTCCCAGAAGCCTCCATGCCTGAGAGGTGGCCAAGCAAGGACGATTCGGGCAGCCCTGTGTTCTCCTCACTGTCCAGTTCCAGGTCTGCCCAGAGAGGACAGGCAGCTGTACTGCCCCCTGCCCCCACCACTGGCAGTGACCAGGCTGCCTCCCTGGGAGGATCCTGCCGTTGGCCCCCCTGCCCTGTCCCGTCAGAAGGCCGCCCTGCAGCTTCCTGAGCACCTGCCACCCCAGCAGGTTCCCCGGAGGAGCCACCAGGCATCCGTGTTCATGACTCCACCACCCCCAATCTGCACAGTGGCATCTTCACCATCTTCCGCACGACCAGAACAAGGATGGCCAAGGTGCTGGGACTAAGGGAACCTATGTGGGGGTGGGGAAGTGGCGAGGGGGAAGGCCGAAATGTGAGACGGACACGATACACAAGTGCGCACACACTGTGGAATGGCCCATTTGTACAATGGGGCAGAAAAGAATCCGAAACGTACCTACATCTTTACATTTCTTTACGTAAGAGGATAACTCTTGAGTATCTGTTCCTAGCAGCCAAACATAGTCTCTGACCGACACATGGCTTTTTTCCTCCACACCCACGTATTCTGTGAACCGTCCAGATCAATACCCATTGACTTAGCAAACACAGAGCAGGCACTCTACTAAGCACTTCACGAATGACTTATTTAATCCTCACGACAGCCCTGTGAGGGTCCTCATTTTTCAGATGAGGGAGCTGAGGCACAAGGGGGTGAAGGGCCCTACCCAAGTTGCATATTAAGCGTCACGCACCAAGGTGGGGCCCACGCAGCCTGGCTCGGGACTGGAATGCACGCAGTGCACGAGCTCAGCGGCCGTCCGTCCTCAGTGCTGTGTATCAGTCCATCGCACGACCTATCGCAACTTAGCTTTTTCCATCCTGCTGTTGGACTCTTAGGTTACTGTTCCTGATTTAAGCGCTGCCACCGTGACGCCTCTTGAATCCTCATTCGCAAGTCTTCTGCGATCACGTGTGGGCGTTTCTCTAGGGTCCACATCCACGGGTTACAGATGCTGGGGCAGAGAGTATCAGCATCTTCAACTCACTAGATAAGGTCAAACTTCTCCAAAGCGGACGTTCTGCACAGACTAAAGCGCCACCGAGCCACACCCCTGTACCTGGGTATTTGCTCACCTGGTCACTGTGAAACGGGTTTCGATCCCCATTTCCTGATCACTTGTAAGCTGCTCATCATTGTGTGTGTTAGCCTCTCCTTCTGGCAACTGTGCATTCACATCCTTCCCCATTTTTCGGCTCGGTTGCTTTTCCTGAGTTGCAGGAACTCTACATATCCTTTTTTTAAAGGTATAAACCCATATGAACGACAATGGGAAAGAAACATAGAAATGAAATCTGAAGTTGCACAGCAGACGCCCAGGGGTCAATGGTCTCAGACTCTTCAGTCGGCTGTGGAGGAAGCCGAGAAGCCACATGATCTCTACCACAGAACCCTCCAAACTCAGGAATGTGTGGCACCAGAAGTTTCTGGAAGAGCAGGGTACAAATGAGTCCAAGTACAGAAAGCGGATGGTCAGGAGAAGCCAGACCCTCCAGCCTCCCTAACACTCATCAGGACTGGGAGCCGCCCCAACCCAGCAGAGACCAGAAGGTTATGTTTTGTTTTATTTTATTTTATTTATTGATTTTGAGAGAATGGAAGGGGGAAGGGAGAGAGAAAGCGTGCATGTCAGACAGAGAGAAACATCAATTTGTTGTTCCATTTATTTATTGGTTGCCTTTTCTATGTGCACTGACCAGGGATTGAACCTGAAACCTTGGTGTATCAAGACAACAACGCTCTAACCAATTGAGTTACCTGGCTAGGGTTAAAGTTATGTTCTAAAGAAGATAAAATAGAGAGGCTCTGGACAGGAAGGAGCAAGTAAATTTGAGAGAACACGTACCACACTGAAATAAGAGTAATACAAAATAATATACCAAATAGGGAACCCTCTAGCTCTTGTCCTGCTGTGGCAACCATGATGTTGGCAGCTGGGCCTATTACTACCCATCCCCCAACAGAAAACAGAAGATACTTCTCAGGAGACTCTAACTAGGTTCATAAACAACCCAATCAGATCATCCTAGCAAGTCCTACCCATGAGTTCAGAGCTTTCAATCAGTAGTTGGATCCATCCTTAAACATGAACAGTTCTAGGAAAGCCGCTCCCCTGAAAGACAGATTAAAAACAAGCAGGGGGGGAAAAAAAAACTTGGAGAAAACAGAGATCATGTAGGATAATAGCTTCAAAAATTGTATCAATATCCTCAGAGCAGTAAATGGCAACACACCCATGGAAAACAGAGTGGCACTGTGAAAAAGACTAGAAAACAAGAGAGCTCTCAAGAATTAAAAATACACATGCATGATGGCAGAAATGAAAATCAGCAGAAGAACTGAAGTTGAAGGAATCTTCCAAAATGTAAGGCAAACACACAGATATAGAAAATAAGAGAAAAAAGACAAGGAATTTGGAGGCCCAGTCCTGGAAATCCAACACCTAAATAATCGGGAGTTCCAGAAAGAGCAAGCAAAAGTGAAGAAATCAAAGACCGGCACGGTGGATGAAACCGGTCCCCCCACCTAGGCACATCGCTGTGAACTTTCACAACAGTGGGGACAAGAAAAGATCCTACAGCGAATCTCTAGCAAGAGAGAGATGTCACCTATAAAGGATTAGGAATCAGAATGGCTTTGAACTTCCAGCGGCCAACAGTTGGAGGTTAGAATACAATTCTATTCCCATTGACTATTCACCTACCTTGCACCAAAAGCTTGCCATTTTAATTACAATAGCTTCACATGAATCCTGACGTCCAGTAGGGACACCTTGTTCTTTTTCTTCAAGCAGCCTTGGCTCTTCTTGGTCCCTTGCGCTTCCAAATTGTTTTACTCTGAGGGTTAACTAAAGAATAATCCCTAAAGGCTTTTTCTGCATCCACTGAGAGCATCCTGTAGTTTCTCTTAACTCTGTTAACATGATGGATTTCGTTTTCAACTGTTATACCAACTCTGCATTTCTGGGATAAAAATACTTGGTCACGCTCTGGCCTGTGAGGCTCAGTCAGCTGGAGCATCATCCTGTAACCGAAGGGTTGCAGGTTCAATTCCGGGTCAGGGCACATACCTAGGTTGAGGGTTCAGCCCCCAGTCCAGACGCGTACAATCCCTGGTACGGGTGTACAGAAGGCAACCAATCGATGCTTCTGTCGCGCATCGATGTGTCTCTCTCCCCCTTCCTCTCTCTCTAAAAAGCAATGAAAAAAATGTCCTCAGGTGAGGATAAAAAACAAACAAACAAAAAAAAACCCCAAAACAAAAAACTCGCTCATGATGTATTATTTTACACATTGCTGGATTTTATTTGTGAATGTTTTCATAATTTTTGCATCTGATGTTAATTAGGGCTATTAGGTCTATTTCTCTCTCCTGCTCTTTGTTCCCTTGTCTCTCTTTTATTGCCTTCTTTTAAATTTGAGAACTCTTATTATTCCATTTGTCCCCTTCATTAGCTTGAAAATTATAATCTTTCGGTCCTTTAGTGGCTCTCCTAGAAATTAGGGCATGCTTTCTTCCTTATCAAAATCTAACATTTATGGGTAGACTCTCTTTCCTTCATTCTTTAAGGGCAGTTTTACTTGATATAGAATTTTAGGTTGACAATTATTTCTTTCAGCACTTAAAGCTATCATTCCATTGTCTTCTGGCGTCCAGTGTTTTTGAGAAGTCAGCTGTCCATACATTGCTCTTTTATTCTCTAGCTGCTTTTTAAGATGTTCTGTCTTTGGTTTTTGGAAGTTTGGCTGTGATAAGAACAGGTATGAATTTTTAACTTATTATCTATGTTCACAGGGCTTCTTAAATCTGTAGTTTAATGTCTTTCATTGGTTTTAGAAAGTTTCCGGCTGTTATCTCTTCTGCCTCATTCTCTGTCCTTTATTCCTATGGCCCTGATTACGCAGATCTCAGAGCTTCTCACTTCACTCGTTATATGTCTTTCCCTCTCTTCTATAACATCCATCTATTTTTAAAAAAGATTTTATTTAGATTTTTAGAGAGGGGGGAAGTTTATAACTGTTTATAACTCCAATTACTGTCTTTCTAGCCCCACGAAGCTATCGAATGCAATTCTCAGCCTCTCAGTTGCCCATACGAAAGGACTGAATACAAACTCAAATGTCAAAGTCACCACCTAGGGACTCTGTTCTCACATAGATCCTGGCCTACTAGGTTTTCACTAACTTCTTAACTATGCAATGCTTTCAACCAAAGATGTTTTCTCAATGTGTCCAGCTTTACCAGGTGTCTTCAGAAAGAGAATTGTTCCCAACTGTCAAAAGAAAAAGTCTCCACACCTACTTTTTACCCAGCTTTTAGACATATTTCCAGGATCATATTATATCCAAAGAGCATCTACATATACATGGAAACTGAGATCACTGGTGTTGATAAGATTGCCCATGGAAAGTGTTAAAAACACAGATCCCAGGGCACAGTTATGAAAAAAGTAACTTCCATTCCAAACTTCTCAAGAAAACAGCATTCACTTCAACCAACTTCACTGTTCTGGAACGGTTATGGAATAAACTGTGCAGCCTACCCCCCAAATTCATGGGTTGAAGCCCTAACATCCAAAGTAACATATTGGGAGATAGGGCCTTCCTGGAGTTAATTAAGGTCCAATAAGGTCATAAGGATGGGGTCATCATACAATAAAACTGGTGTCCTTACAAGAGGAAGGAGTGTATGTATACAAAGGAAAGGCCACGTAAGGACACAGTAAGAAGGCAGCTATCTGCAAGCCACAGAGAAAGGTCTCATCGGAAACCAACCCTGCCAGCACCTTCATTCTGGACTTCCAGCCTCCAAAACTGTGGGAAAATAAATTTGCTCTTTAAGCCACCCAGCCTGTGGTGGTCTGTTACAGCCGTCCTAGCAGACTAATTAACACAGGCAGTGCGCATCACCTGTATGATGTGGCAAAGCTGATGCAACACCTCTTGTACTAGAAACAGCACCTCAAGTCCAGTGTCACTGAAATCCACAAGCGGGGCCTGACAGGTGGACTTACACAAGGAAACCCAGCAAAACAGTAGTGAAAAAGTAAACGCCATGCCCTGACTGGTGTGGCTCTGTGGGTCGCCAGTTCAATTTCCAGCCAGGGCAATTCCCCCCTTTGTTGCAGGTCAGGTCCCTGGTTGGGGGTGTGCAAGAGGCAACCGATCGATGTTTCTCTCCCTCTCTTCCCCTCTCTCTAAAAATAAATAAAATAGAATCTTAAAAACAAAAAGGAGACACAATGCTGAAGAAGTAGCCTAGGAAAACAAGGGCTCTAGAGAACAAGTCATGTCTCAAACGGTCTTCTCTGCTTCAGTCAGCTGTGGCAGAAGGTTGTGCGAGGGAACAGGCACATCCTCTCAGCCAGGACATGAAGTTCTCTAGGGCCCCTTCCGCCACGAGAAACCTCTCACCGGACTCTAAAGCAATTCTTCTCCAGCTTCTCCTGCACGCCCTACCACCGTTATCACCACATGGAAAAGCAGGATCTGCACTGGGGTCGCCGTGAACACCATCGCCCACAGCTTCTCAGCAACCCTCAGCAAGTGGCTCGGTCTCCCTGGAGGGGAAGCGGCACGGAGCACAGTGAGCGAGCACGCAGGAACACACGCAAGCACACCGTCCCGAGCCCAGGCGGGTGCATCCTGGCTAGCTCACCGCCACACTGCCACCCACCTCCCATCCCTCCCTCCCCAGACTCTGGCACCACGGGAGCGGGGAGACGCAGACACAGGAAGCGGCCGATCTGGCTCTCATCAGCCCCTAGCCAGTGGAAGTGATGAACACTCTCCGGGCACCCTCCGTGAAGAGGGCCGTTTCCAACCTCTGTGACCTAGTTTCTGGAAGGGAGGAGGTGCTCACAGGTTACTTACTGCAGAGGTCCACCCGCCAGCTCACCCAGCTTTTGCCCCCATTGCCATCACCCTGGGTAGCCTTGCGTGGGGGGGGGGGGCATATAGCCATTTCTCAATGTCTATGAAAATTTCATATATACATGTCCTACAACCCAGAAATTCTTCTTGTCACCAATCCTCCAGAAACAATATGCATAAATTGTACACAATCAGAAAGTCCAGCAGCAACTGACAGGATAAAATGTAGTCTGTGTATCCAAACTTTGAAATTTACACCACTTTTAAAAAGACTGAAGTAGATCCATAGGGATCAGAAAGACTGCCAAAAAACATCTCTGAGTTTAAAAAGCCATGACATGGAGATACAAGTCACAAACACGGTAAGTAAAAGGTGAACACGAAACAGTTCATGCTGTATGATTCCATCCATATAACGCACAAAACAGGCAAAACTAACTTACACTGTTAGAAGTCAGGATAGTAGGGGTGAGGGGTGGAGAGTGGAATGCAGCCAGAGAGGGTTTGGTGGGGGAGGGGCTGGTAAATCTCTGATCCTTGATCTGGATACTAACCACATGGATGTGTTCAGTGTGTGAAAAATTCATACAGCTGTCACTTATCATAATTATATATGTATTTTATAGTCCGATTAAACGTTTTTAAAAGGGCAATAACATTTTAGGTTAAAAAAAAACCTCTATTTCTCCAAGTACTTCTACTGGTGCACAGGTAAAATATCTAGAAGAATATATACTAACCTGAGAAGTCTCGTTTCAGCTCGGGGTGGGGGGGGCAAAGGAAATGTTAGTTTTATCTATAACATCTAAATTTTTGCAATTAAATGTATGTATATTCCTTGGAAAACGAAAGTGAATGAACACAAGTGGGAAGAGAAGTTAGGGCCAAAAGCGACCTCTGCTCCTCCAACTTACATTCCAGAGTAGCTAACCAGGAGACCCAGGTTTGGGTGCATTTTCCACGGTAGGGAAGACAGGACTGCACTGCTCTGATCCGCCCTTCCCACCCGCCAAGCGGCCCTCCAGAAGGGCACAGGGGGGACCCAAGCCAGGTGTGAAGGAAACCAGAATTATCTAACTTGCCTGTTGCTCTATTTTCTAAGCTACTGAGCAGCTGAACCCCGATTCCCTGGACCTCCTTATGAGACCTGGGACACAGGGCTCCCCTCTAACTGACACCCCACCCAAGCCAGTAGCTCCTGGTCTGTCCGGTTTATAAACACCTGAAGAGAATGTCAAAACTTTGGTGAAAAGAAATTTCCCAAAAAGCATATAAAGTAAGGGTTTCTTAACCCATGGCAACTAGTCCAGGGCTCTGAAAACTCATGCATGTTTTCTGAATTAATGGGGGGGGGGGTAATTTGTCAATGACACTTGGACAGAAAAAGGCATTGTCCTCATACCTGAAAACATTGTGCACCACTATACAAGCCAGAAGGAAAAATCATCCTAGTATCAACACTTGAGAGAGTCAGCTTCCAAGTCAGCCTCCTGTCTTCATTGGCTCAGGTCTAGGAGGCAAACAGGGGCCCCTCCCTCTCCTTAGATGGACAGACAACAGCTGGTCTGGTCACACCTTCTGAAATGCTCGGCCACAAAACCCGGGAAGCAGCCCCGTCCATCCTCCAGCCAGGGGCTTGGGTTTCCAACCAGCCTTCCTTTTCCTTCCCCAGAACTAATTTTAGCCTCCTTGGTTGTCAGAGTAGAACTGAAATAGTGGGCAGAGGAACGTTTGCAAACAAGAGCATGAGCTCACCGCACAAAACATCTCACCTCCAGCCCAGAAACTGGCCTGAGAGAAGACCCACTGTGCGGCAAGCCAGGTCCCTAGAGAAGGTCCCCTTGGGAGGAGGGACACACGTCTGCCCACTGGGGCAGGCTCCCTTTCCAACACCAGCTCCCAGCAATCACGTGCACATGAATGAAAACAGCCAGGTAGGGCTGCCAGCCCCTGAGAGAGTCTGGAAAAGGCACTTGTACATGTAGAGTGAGACTGGAATAACCAGGGCAAAGCATGTGCCTAAAGGTGGGAAGCCATGGCTGATTCTGGGCCAGGAGGAAGCACGCAGGACCCCCCAAGCAGTCCGAGCCTGCATTATCAGTTGATTTCAAGCACCCACCCTGGTCTCCAGCAAAGACATCACTCAGAAACTTACAAAAGACAGGCTCAGAAGGCAGGGGCATCTCCTCTCCCCCATCCCCACCTCCATCCCCATCACCACCTAACAACCCGGCCATCCAGAAGCAGCACCACCAGGACCTCGAGGAGCGAGTCCCTCTCCTCTCAGGCTGGCACGGGTCTATGAGTCAGGTGGAGAAAGACAAATCAAAAAGGAAGCACTGAACAAGGGGGTGGGTGTCTATTCTGGAACGAAGAATTGGTGATAGAATGAGAGGGAAGGAATAGAAGATCAAGAATTTTAAGAAGGCAACCAAGCTCCTTTGGAAAGACCCCCAAAAGAGGTGCAACTTAGGAAGTCTCAACCACAGCAAGCAATCCTTTTAAATAAGCCCTTCGCACCCCAGGGATGTGAAGTACCAGGAAACTAGTTTTTTGGACTGCTTCCTTGCGGGCTAAGAGGCCAGTTCACGCTCAGTACCCAATGCAGCAAGCTGTGTCCTGATGAGATCCGAGCAGAGCCCCCCACAAAGCCCTTCCTAGCAGAGCAAGGAGCAGGACTGCGAGGAGTGGAGAACAAACACAGGGCCTGCCAGGCTGCCAAGCCCAACAAACAGGCACCCCTAGAGATCAAGCCCTCCGGTCAGGGCCTCCAGTGCTGGCACCTGTCAGGGGCAGCTCTATCCACACCTCCCCAGGTCCAGAGGAGGAAGCCTGGCCCTGCCCTCCAACTCCCCGAGGCCAGGGTAGAGACCTGTGCCCATACCTTTGGGGAGAGGCTGCCCCCTTGCCCTGGTGTCCCCGGGCTCAGGCTCGGAGCTCCAGGTCCACAGCTGCTGCGGCTCCTCGGGGCGCCACGCAGCCGGCCCACTCGGGGGAAAGGGCATGCCCGCGGCAGGCTACAAGCCCGGGCGCTCCTCTGGGCACACACGGACAGCCTCAGCTCCAGCGGCTCCCAGGCCCCAGCAACAGGCCCTTCCTGACATTCTGCTTGTGTGGGAGGGAGAGGAGCGAGTGCAAACCTCGAGGTGGCGGTCAGAGGCGGGTGGGCGGGTGCAGGCGGGCAGGCTGCCCGGCCACCCACAACCGCCGCCTCCCTGAAACCCGAACCACTTCTGGGAAAACTCAAGGACGCCAGGATTCTCCTCGGTGGCCAGCGGTACTTCAGAACCACTCATTTCCAACCAAACTCTCCCACGCTGAGCAGGTTTAGTGAGGCACGAATCTCCTGGGCTTTGAGGAAAAGCCAACCTCCCACTCTGGCTCTGATGGGGTAAGGGTGACGGGAGGCATTTGCCAGGAACTGCACCTCCCGCAACTGTCTCTTTAAAAGCATGAGTACATTCTAGATCAGAGGTTCTCAGCCTGCGGTGATTTTGCACCCCCTCCGCCCCGACATTTGGCCATGCCTGGAGACATTTTCGGTTGTAGTGATGAGAAGTGCTACTAGCATTTAGGGGACAGCGGCCAGGGATGCTGCTAAACATCCTACAGTGCACAGGAGAGCAACCCCCACACACACACCCCAAAAATCGTCAGCTCCAAACCGTCAACACCATGGAGGCTGAGAACCCTGTTCTAGAATGAGGTCCACTCAGCCACAACCCTGACTGAGGACTGTCTATCCAGTGCCATTCTCCTAAGTGTCACCCAGACCAGCTCCCCCTCACCCCCCAGGTCCCAGGCTATGGTAACAGGCCAGAAACTGCAAGTGGGTCCAAACTCTGATGGGATGCCTCATGGCCCCACTTGTACGATCCTGAGCTCCCAAGCCGGGAACTAAATGTACTGGCGCTCAGGGGAGGGTGTCCTGGGAGAGGAAGAGGAGGAGGAGGAGGAGAAGGAGGGGAGACGAGGGCTGGAATCTGAACATTGAGCAGAATCTGAAAGAGCAGAACTAAAGAAGAAATCATGCCTAGTGACTAGAATAGACTAAGTCCAAGCAGCAAACTGGGAAAAAGTCCAGTGCCCCTTGCCCCCTAGGACAGGGAGTTGCCTGCCCCTCACGACTGGCACAATGGGCAGCCAGGACTTCAGAGCTCAACCGGGGGGTCAAAGTCTCCTGGTATCAGTTCAAAACAGCAAGTCACATATATCATGCGGGCACGTACACACACTTATTTGTATTTTCCCGGGGAAAGGGTCTGCATCTTTCACCAGATTCTCAGAGGAGCCCATGATACAAAAGACCGTGGTGTAGAATGTGGCTTCTTCATTTCTGTCCCTGAAAAGGAAGTTCCTTAGGTGAAGTGCCAGGGGACAACCAGGTGCTAACTGGGGATCACTATGCCCAGAGAGACCCTGAAGGTAATACACTACAGAGGCCACGGGGTTCCGGGTCTCGTTTTCACCCAGATGTAGAGTCTGGGAAGATGGGTAAGTTTCTCCCATCGCCTACCTCAAAAAGAGCCTCTAAGAGCTGACAAGGGTACCCACTCCTCCCAAAGGGCAGCCTAGCCAGCAAGACAGGGCAGAGTCTGGAGGGCCCAATAGGTACAAGGACGGGTAGGGGACAACACCCTTCCCTGCGGAGGGGCACCAATGGCCTGTGGCTCTGTGGTCTGCGTCCCTGACAGCTACCACTGAGCGTCACTTCACTCACACATGCACACACTTCTCTCCCGAGGAAATGGACAAGATCTTTGGGTCAGAGAATAGCCAGCCTGAGGGCAGGCTAGGACAGTCCAGGCCTGAACTTCCTGATAGGACAGACAGGGTCAGGTGGCCCTCCCCAGACAGTGGCTCCTGACCTTCCACTCAGAACACTCTCCACCCTGCCCCATGGGCCCTGATCTGAACCCCAAGTACAGTACTGAGATAGACATCAGGAGCTCCTGTGGGATACACAGATGTATCTACCTGGACATGGGGCAGCTCTGCCCATAGGTCCTCAAAGGTCAGAGCAGTGGCCACCAGAGGACTGATTTGTGTAACCACAGGAAACACTCAGTGACCCCCACCTTCCTTCCACGGCAGGAACACAGGTCTTTGAATTTCAGCCCAACTCCAGCTGCTCCATCTTGCAGGTACTACTCAAGCCAGGCAGGGGTACCAGAGGGAAGAGGAGGAACATACAATGTGGGGGGGGGCGGGGCAGGATCCACCCTGCCCTGCCTAATCTGTGAGGGAGATGAGGACGGGTAAAACCACGCTGAGAAAATTAGGAGAAGGTTTCCAGATCCCAGGAACGTCCAGGAGGATTTTAGAGACAGTCAGGTGAACTGTGCATGCCACTAAGTCACTTGCTGCCATCTTCTCTCCCCTCCCAATGCCCTCCTTTCCTCGGGAAAAAGCACCTCAAAGCAGCACTCAAAAGGAATCCAAGGCAAGGAGGAGAAAACAAAGTGGCTCCAAAAGAGCCCTGACGCTCCTTTCCAAAACGCCCGGGTACCAACGAGGAGGTCTCTAACCTCTGGTCCCTGCACTCAGTCTACGAAGCACCAAGCCCCACAAAGAGAACCCACTTGCTTTGATGTAGACAGCTAAGACAAGCAACATTTCAAAAGAGGCGGACAGAGTGGGAGTACGGATGATGGAGATCCCAGATCCCCACCCCCGCAGCAGCGCGGGGGATCCCAGCCCCGCCCCTGCACTCCGGGCCCCGCCCTTCGCGGGTTTCCCAGACTCCGCGCTGCTGCCACCGAGGGCGGCTAGGGACCCGCGCTGCATGTATAATGGGGGCTGGGAACAAAGACGCGCAGGACCTCGCTCTCCCGATGCCGCGCCTCAGCCGCCCGGCAGCCCCCGGCTTCTGCCTGGAGCTTCCATGCGCGACTCCTCACGCTTCCCAGAGCTACACAGAACCAACTAGAGCGCAGAGCCGGTCCCTGCGTTCACACTCGATTTGAGCGTGCCCCAACAACGCTGAAAGAGTGAAATCGGTGGTCCGGCCTTAGGGGAAAAAGCGCCTGCCCCGTAGAACTCGGCTTGTATACACCCGCACACTCTCAACTACACGCGCGCGAGCCAAACACTAGCCCCGCGGGTCATCCACCCCCGCCACGTGCTTCCTGGAAGCCAGAAGGAACAGGACCTGTTGGTTTCTTTTCGCGCCCCACCTGCCCTCCCAGGTGCCCAAAACAAAGTGGTCCCGGCAGGTGGCTTCATCTCGCGCCCTGGGGACCGCGGCGGGGAAAACGGGCGCAGGTAAGAGCGGCTGGCACCGGCCCGCCTTGCGCAGAACACGACACAGACTCTGGTGGGATGGGGTGCAGAGAAGTCCGAGCTGTGAAAAGCAACCCACGTCGCTACACCTAGTGGCTCTGAAAGTCGCTGCTGCACCTACAATCCCGCCACCCCGGATTAGATCTGCCCGCCCCGCTTAACCACCTTCCCCCACGCTCTGGTTTCCCCCTCACTCTCCCTGGGTTCCCCGCGCCCGCGTAGCCCGAATCCCGATCCAGAGACTCTTGAGTCCTGGCGCCCATCGTGGGGTCGCCTCCGCTAACGGGAGCCCCGCAGACCGCCGCACCGACATCATCCCCCCAAGATCAGCTAACGGGACGCCGGGCGCGCCCCCAGTCCCCGCCCCGGGAGGTGCGAGCTGGATGCAGGTGGCGCGGCAAAGAGGCCGCGGGCCCGCCCTTTGTTGGTAAACACCGCGCGCCCTCCCTGCACCCCTCCATGCCGCGCCCCGTCCTTACCCGCGCACAGCGATCCCCAGAGGAGGGCGAGGGCCGCCCAGGGCGCCGTCATGTTCCGCGGCGCCGCCCCGCGGACACCCGGAGCCTGCGGGCAGGGCCGCGCGGCGCTCCCTGAGCGCGCAGGGCCCGGCGGCAGCCGCGCTCTCCTTCCCGCTCCTTCCTTCGGTCTCGTTCCCCGAGCGCTTCCTGCGCCTTCGTCCCCGGGCAGCGTGCGGGCTCCAAGGGCCGGGCGGCGGGGCCGGGCTCAGGGCCGCTGCGCGAGGCACAGGCTGCGGCCCGGGCTCCGGGGCGACGCAGGGGCCGGGGGGCGGCGGCGGGGCGCGGGCCAGGGTGCGCCCGACTCAGGCATAGCGCGGCGGGGCTGGGCCCGGGCCCCGGGCGCAGGGGCCGAGTCCGGAGGGGCCATGAACGGGGGGAGGGGTAGGGGGGAGGGGAGCTGAACCGAGTCCAAAATGGCTCCTGAGCCGCGGCCGCGGAGACGAGCCAGCGGGGAAACCCGGATGTTGGATACAAAGAGGCGGTGAGTGGGCCGGGGAGGGGGAGGGGGAGGGAAGGCGGGCCCTCCGGCCGCGTGGTCCGCGCCCCCCTTAGGGGCGGGCCCCAGAGAAACAACAACAAGGATGCCCCGCCTCCAGCCTGCGCGCTCTCAGAGAAAGCGGAGAAACTACCAGACCGGAGCGCGAAGCAGGGCGCGCTTACAAGAGGTGAACTGGTTGGGCCCTGGACCACTTTGCCCGGGAACCCCTAGACCCTGTGGCCACCAAACCCGGAATTCTTGCTCCGGGCGCTGGAGCCCACGCTCCCGAAGGCATGCTGCTCTGCGACACCTGAGTGGATGGACAGCCTGTGACCTCTGGCCTGACTAACCCCCAGATGAGCCTCGGTTACCCCTCTGTGAAATGAGGGTTCAGTGAACCATAGGAAAGTTGTGCGAATCGACAGAAAAAGGCTGTCTTCGCTAACCTGACAAGTGGATCCCTACGTCTACACCCCCACCCCCCGCCACACACACACAGAGGCACAGCTGGGGATCCTTAAGTTGGACTCATGCACGTGAGCGAAGGCGCGGAGACTCACCCGCAGAGCAGAAGCGCAGAAGCAGAGGGAAAAGGGCCCTTGCAACTTGCTTCCCACCCTTAACTGCAAATGGTCCTAGGCACTCACACCCCACCCCCGCGCTTCAATCTGCACCATTGAAACTGTTCTCAATTGCCTCCAGTGCCTGCAGTTAAATATCTTGTCTCCCAAACGCACCTTCGTTGCCCCCTTCACCTCCCCCAGGTTCCTCCTTGGGGGCGGTTGTACTCCATCTCGGATTCCACTCTCCTTATCTATCACGCAACCAGAGCTTGAGAGGGTTATGATGTGGCTCTCAGCTAAAGAGGTAAAGCCCGTCATAGCTCCAGGAAGGGCGCAGGATCCTTGGATACAGAAATTGTCCTCCCTCTCCTGACTTGTCACGGCCTTTGTTAGGGCAGAATCAGGATGAGAACAGCCAGGAGGAAGGCGGTGCCTGGGAGTCTGAGTTATTTCATTTCTCTGATCTTCGGTTTCCTTATACAGAAAGTGAACAGGTTAGACTCCCTCTGTGCTTTGCATTTTTTACACAGCTGAAGCCTAAAACAAAATGTTATGTAAAAGTCCACCATATAGGGCCTGGCGCTGCAGCTCAGTTGGTTACCTACCGCATCCACCCAATACGCCAAGGTGGCGGGTTGGATCCTGGGCCAGAGCACAGCCAAGAATCAACTAATGAATGCATAAATAAGTGGAACAGCATATCGATGTTTCTTTCTAAAATCAAAAACTTTTAAAAAATGTAACTCATATCACATTACTCCTTATTTAAAATCCTTCCCATTTTGATAGCTAACGAAGCGCTATTGAATCAGCCCCTTTTCCTCTCCCATCTCACGATTACCACCCAGAACAGGGGTCCCCAAGCCCGGGTCGGAGACCGGTACTCGTCGACTGCCTTTTAGGAACCTGGCGGCGCCTGAGCTCCGCCTCCTGTCGCCGCGCCCCTCCCCCTCATCCATTCACAGTGGCGAGCTGTGCGAAGCTCACCTGAGCTCCGCCTCTTGTCCCCCCCCCGCCGCCCCCGACCGTCCCACGTCTCTCCCACGAAACCGATCCCTGGTGCCAAAAAGGTTGGGAACCGCTAAGCAAGAGCAGGCTGTACTGCTTTCCGTCCTCAGACACATTAAGGTTGTTTCTTCCTTTAGAGCCCCCACAACCGCCACTGCCACTGCTGGAATACTCTCGTCCGCTCGGAAGATGGAAGTTATGATCTTATGTAATGTAGTTAAAGAAGTGATATACCATCACCTTTGCCATGTTTTTATTACAAGCAAGTTACGCGTACTGCTCACAGGCAGGAGAGAGCTACACAAGGATGTGACTGCCAGGAGGAAGGGATCAGTGCTGGCCATATGAGTTTTGTCCGCCACACGGAAAGTGGCAGCCCAGTCCAGCTCCACCGCTCGTGGCTTCACATACCATATCTTTCACTTTGCGCTGCCCTCGTGGAACGCTGCTAAAGAGGGCGTTGGAAAACACGCCTTTTGAGCAACATCCTTAGCCTGCTTCCTGCCCATAGAAAGTTGGGAGCCCAGAGTCTTTTTGCATTTAGTCCCTTTTTATCTAGATGGAGGTCACTTGAATTAGTATAGCTCCCTAAAATGTTCTGTGGATTTTGTGACTTGAACTCACTCTATGCACCATAATTATTTTTGAGATCTCTCACCCTCTCTCTCGCCCTAATCCTTGATACTTTAGATATAAAGGATGATGTTGGGGGGGGGACCCTTATGATTCTTGAAAGTTGTTTTAATCAGCTGGAAAGGTTCTATTAGTACCTTGATTCTTTCAGAGGACTTAGCAAAGTATCTTTCAGACTTTGATTTTTTAAGCCATATCTTATATTTGATCATCTTTTATTGGCTTAAAGGGATGAAGATGAACAATTTTTTTTTCATTCTAACATCTTCATGGTCCCTCTAAATTCTGGCTAGTTCTGAGTAATAATCAGCTGACATTTTCAACATTCTGCCTAAAAATTTCATTTCTCGAACCCAGATGTTCAGTAAGTACAATTTCTATTTTCCAAGTTACCACAGGTATTCAGTTTCCTTGCATTTTTCAGCCACTATAATGATTTTCTCACCAATTTTCTTGTCTCCACCCACAGCCCAGTTTCAATGTCACATACATTAGTTTTTTTGTTTTGGCACCAATTTCTGTATCAGTTATCTACCGTTGTGTAATAAATCACTTTAAATCTCCATGTTTTAAAATAATACTTATTTAGCTCATGTATCTGTAGGCTGGTGATTTACTTTTTTTATCGATTGACTTTTAGAGAGACAGAGAGAAACATTGATTTCTTGTTCCACTTAGTTATGCATTCATTGGTTGATTCTTTATGTGCCCTGACCAGGGATTATATCAGGACAATGCTCTAACCAACTGAGCTACCAGACCGAAGCTGTGTAGGCTGGTGATTTAGATTGGGCTTGTCTGGGTTGTTCTTCTGGTCACATCCGGACTCTCTCACATGTCGTCTGGGGCCCTATGTACCCTAGGGTTGATCCAGTATGGATGTGGTCAGGCTAGCTTATGCACAATATCTTCATGAAAAAGGCAGAGAGCAAAGTGAGAGCAATTCCAATTGCAAAAGGGCTTTTCAAGCCCTAGCTCACATCATACTTGTGAAAATCCCATTGGCCATACTCACAGAGCTGAGCCAAGTCAGAGAGGGGAAGGCGCAAGAAAATTCCATGGCAAAATACGTGCATATAGAGATAAGTGAAGAATTGAGGCATTTTGCAACCTAGTATAGAGATCAATGTTATATTTGCTTCATAAAAATAACCTGGAACTTCCAATCAAGATGGCGGCATAGGTAAACATGGCTGGCCTCCTTGTACAATCACATCAAAATCACAACTAAACTGTAGAACAACCTCATTCAGAACCATCAGAAATTGAGCTGAATGGAAGTCCTACAACTATGGAATTAAAGAAGAAACCACATCGAGATCAACTTTATCTGCCTTTCCTATATAAACAATACCACTGTATAGCTGGATAGGAGATGTTCGACAAACCAAATGGTCGAGGCTGTAACATTCATAACCAGTGTATCTTCAATGTATATTGTAACTTTTAATGTTATAATGTCGCTCCAACCAGCATGGGTTGGGCATCGTCCAGGAAAGCAAGAGAGGTCACCGGTTTGATTGCCGATCAGGGTACGTGCCTGGGCTATAAGCCAGGTCCCCAGTCGGGGGCATGCACAAGGCAACTGACTGATGTTTTTCTTGCATATCACATAGATGTTCCTCCCCCTCCCTTCTTCTCTCTCTAAAAATAAATAAAATCTTAAAAAAAAACTTTAAAAAATACATTATAATGTCCTTTGTTGTGTCTAATTTTTTTTTTCTGCATTCTAGTTTGTCAGACATCGATATTGTTGTAATCTTTGCTTTTTATAATTTGTATTTACCTGGTATATTGTTGCCTTCCTGGGTCACTTATTTTAGGTGTGTCTCTTATAAATAACAATGAGGTATTGGTTTGTCAGCCAATCTGAACTTTTCCTTTTTAGCCCTTCCATTTACTAATTTGACTTATATGCTTGTCCTTGTCTGCTGTATGTACAGTGCTACATTTAGCGCATGTTTTTCACTATATGATCTATTGCCTTTATTATTGTTTGTTTTGACATTGAGGGAGATGTCTATTTTTATCCTAGTGATTACCTTTATACTATCTTACTACCTTCATATAATGCTTTTTCTCCCTTTTTCCTTATTGAAGCCTCAACTATTTGGTCTGTCAACTTTAAATGATACTGACTCACACATATTGCCTTTGCAACAAAGAACTTTTGTATTGTTTGTTCCTCTCTCCCTTCTTTCTCATTTATTTAGTTGTCAAAGCATATACCATTAGATATTATTCTTCCACCTTTATTCCCACTTTCATTTTGGCCTTAGATCCAAAATTAAAGATATTCACTTCTCGCTACCAGTCCTTTTTCTTCAGTTCCCTCAATCATCTCCTAGTTGGATGAATCTTGTCTTTTAGTAGAACCCTAAGGAGTCATTTCCTGAGCTCTTGCACGATTAAAACTTTTTTTAAAAAAATATTCTTGATGCTTGGTCAGCTTAGATGAATACTGAACAACTAGTTCATATTTTTTTCTTTGAGTTCCTTGAAAATGTTTCTCCACTGTACCTTGCTTTTTGAGAAGGCTGATACGAAACTGACTTTTCCCTGTAAAAGATGAGGTCTTTTGGCCTAGAGACTTTTTCCCCCCGTCGTCTTTATAGCTGGCTAGGATATTTCTTAGTTGGTCATTCTGGGACAATTTTCCAAGTAACAAGTTAGGCCCTTTCAAGATATAGATTCAGGTTTTCTTTTGTTTTCAGAAATTTTTCTTGGGATACAGTTTTAAATATTAACTCTGTCCTGTTGCTTTATCCTTTGGCTTCGGGCTTCCAGTTACCTGTGTTAGTCTTTCTTTACCTTTTTATCTATCATTTTCTTTCTGGGCTTACTTGGCCCTCCCTTTCTATTATTTTTGCTGAGTGTAGTTTTCTTTTTAATTCCTTTCCTCTTTGTGCTTTATTGTACTCATGGTTATTTTTTATTTTCACTCAAATTATATTGTAATTCAGGCTTCAAAACTATGATGATTTTATCTTTTTGCTCACTCCCAAGTTTGGTCAGCCCTCTTTTCCCATATGCTCGTTGCTTTTTATTTTTCTTCTGAGTTTTTGAATTCCTGATCTGTCACATCCATAATTTTTTTTAAACTTTTATTTTAAAATTCATGATTGAGGGTTGTTTCCTTTACTTACTGTCTTTGTTACTTTTTGCTGTGGACTATTTCATCAGCTTGAAAACTTAAGATTCTCACTGTTCTCTTCCTGTATTTGGATAGATGGTGAGTCATTTTTCTATTTACGTTTACACACTTATGATAACAGGCAACTCTGTGGGGACAGAGGTAAGATGGGGAATGAAGAGTGGCTTTCCATCTCTTGGTCAAAGAGAGCTCTGTTGATTGATAATATAACATTTCATCTTCAGGTTCTTGCTTCCTTTTTTTCCCATCACGTACCAAGCCCGCAAGGGGCACCACTCCATTTCAAGATGACCTCATCTTTCCTAGAAGTCATGCCTCTAGTCCCAATCATTTTCTCAACCTCTCCCCTTTGACTGCCCACCAGCCACTGCTCTGATCCACCAAGTCTCAGACCTTCTTGCAGTAGTTTCTACTCTGGGTGAGACCACAAGCAGTCTGGTTTAACTGAAGTCCCAGTTTGGGCCTGTGGCTGAAGAAGAATCTAGAGAATTTTGCAGGAGGCAGGTCATAGAGGACTTTCTATGGAGGCTTTTGCAACAATCTGAGCAAGGAATAAAAGGGCCCAAAGTAAACAGGAAGAATGGAGACGAAGGAACTGCTTTAGGAATTACCAAAGAGATACCCAAAGGAATGACCAACATCAGCTGGAGACCAGATGTGGAAAGAGGGAGGATGTCTGAGTTTTAGGTTTGGGTTCCTGAATGAATGGATGAATGGCGTTGCCAATTCACTGAAACGAGAACTCTGGAGGAGGAAGGTTTGGGGAAGAGTAAGGGAAGGTAAGTGGAGTCTGAAGAGACTACTGATAGACTTGAAGGAGCGTTCTGGCTGGAAACATAGATCCAGATCTGGGTTACTGGTATATAAGTATTGAAGAGGTGAAGTCCAAGAATAGGCGAAATCATCAGACGAGATCGGACAGAATGGAAGGGCAAGGTGGATGAGAACAGAGATCTGGGGCCCAGCAATAATTCTGTGAATAAGAAAGAATGACTGGGAGATTAAGAAAGCAGGAGAACAGTTGGAGAGAATGGCTATCAAGAAAAGTACCATATTGGTGCTAAAAATAAAAGCCTACTTGCTGTTAGAGGATGCTTGGGAATCAACTAATTATTTTGAAAACTGGCGGAGGAAAGAATCTATCTGTTCTGCCTCTCCTGTGCTAAAAATGCCACTGGATAACTGGATCTGGGCTGTCTGACCCAGAGAAGAATCCCAGCTGATAATCAAAGACGGATAACAAAACTGCGTCCCCAGTGAGCTAATGGAGCTAGGCATGATCATAGAAAGGAGAGAAAACCGGGTATCATGTGCCTCCTAATGGAAGAATACGACGCCATCTATGAAGCTGTCTTACGTAAAGAAAGAAAATAATCACATGTGCGTCTGATCAAGCCTCGAGGTCAGTGGTTATCAGCCAGGGGCAACTTTGCTCCCCCACCACCCCCAGGGGATATCTGGCCATGCCTGGATACATTTTTGATTGTCACGACTTGGGGAGGGGGTGATAATGGCATCCAGTGGGTAGAGTCCAATGATACTGCTGAACATCCTACAATGGGCAGGGCAGCCCTCCACAGCAAAGAATCATCCAGCCCAAAATATCAATAGTGCTGAAGTTGGGAAATCCTGTATTCGGTCCAACCACCAATTTATAAGAAATATAGACAATAGAGAACATATTAAATGACACTGCAGGGATAGAATCAACAAAAACCAGAGTTTGGGAAATTCTCCTAACAACTCATTTTTTTTTTCCAGCAAGAGAACTGCAAGGGGGGTGGGGAGGGGGGAGAGAGAGAGAGGGAGAGGGAGAGAGAGAGGGAATAAATGGTGCTCCCTGGGCCTCTAGGTGCTCTGCTGTGCCTGGGAGTCAGGCAGCCTGTGGGCAGATTGAAGCACATGCATCTGCCCCTCAGGTGTTTGTGGGGCCAGGTGGTGAGTTACTCCAGGTGGGCAGGGGAGGGAGGAGGGATCAAGGAGGCGAAGGAACAGATGCAGAAAGAAGGGTAAGAGCATGGAGCAGGGCTGAGCACGGGGAAGACAGCACAGGAGGCTGGGAGTCGCTTCAGACAGGTGAAATGAGGGAGGAATCAGCAGGGAGGGTCAGGGTGTGGGAGAGACTTGGCTGGGGTGGGCAGGGCTGAAGGAGAGGATGGGCAGAGAGAGGGTCGGGGGGTGGGACGGGGTGGCTGCGGGTTAGGGTCTGGGTGAGAGTGGCCAGAGAGTCGGGACTGGAGGAGGGGGTGGGCTAGGGTCAGGGTATGTGGGAGGGCTTTGTCTCCCCTGTTCTGTTGATTCGGGCTCCCGGATCAGCTTCCCTTCTGCCTTTGAAAAGGAAAAAGTCACAGTTTTTATTGGAGATATCCCAGGATCGGCGTTATCCTGCCTCCTGAAATAAAGACAGGAGAAGAGATGCTTTCCTGTCCTGAGTACAAGGACAAAGGGACACAAGCAGCCCTTTTATGGTCAGGAAGATGTGCTAAGGCAGGCTTCCAGGGGATCCGGGACAGGCTGGAGGACCTCGGAGTCAGGTGGCAGGCTCCCAGAACAGGGCAGAGGATCCCCGCTGTCCGGAGCCACGTCTCCACGTGGGATCAGTGAGTCTGGGCAGGCAGGGTCAGTGGGCCTCCTCGGCCTGCAGAACTCAGTCCAGAAGCCCCCGGGACTGGGACAGGATTTTCTGCTCGAGCTGGGCATACCTTGGGAGGAGGGCAGCATAGACCTGCATGGGCAGAAAGAGCAGTTTAGAATGGGGAGGGGCAGTGCTGCTTCCATCCCTCTGCAACTTGCAATTTAAAATCTTTATATCCCATTTACTCGCCATTAAATTATTTTGCTGGGCAAAAGAAAGGAAGCATCAACTCATAAAAAAGGGAAAGGCTACTAGTTCTCAAGCCTTTAGTTTAAGGTTTTTTTAAAATGCAAATTATGACAAGAACCCAATTTTCATTATCAAGTCTATCAAATTAAAAAAAAAAATCTGGTGAAGAGACTAGACAAAGCTGTCTCATTGCACAGCTGGTGGAAGTCACTGGTGCAACTCTTTTGGGAATCAACTTGACTTTCCACCTGTATTAAGGAGCTTGAAAATGCCCATCACTTTTGACCTAGTGAGTCCACTTCTACAAAACTCTCCCAAGGAAATAATCCTAAAAGTAGGGTGCCAGGCCCACCAAAGGTCTTCTTAGACACCACAAAACATTCAAACTCAAAAGACTATCATGCATCATACCTTGGCTCTCAAGAGGATGCACTGGACACACACCTGTTGGCACGGTGGCTGCAGGCGCTCCTCTTTGATGGGAGACGATATAGTGGGCCACACAGCCGTTCGCACAGGTACCCAGAAAAGGGTCTTTGCTTCCCTGCCTTCTCCCTTCCTTGCCCCCCTCCGAGTTACAGCTCAGGTGTAAAGAGATGAAATCCACGCTGAACAGGAACAAGAAGCCCCTGGCTTTGAAGCCACATGTCCCACGGGGGTCTCTCTTCTAACAACTCCCTAGGCAAGAGACATGCCTGGGAGAAGTCACTGCACTCGGGGAAGCCTTGAGTATGACTTCCCAGCAGGTTTTTATGGTTTTCCTACTCCAGATGCAGTTTCCCAATTAAAGGCCATTTTTACATAAGCAAGTGTTGCTTAGTAACGCTGTTGACATTTCCATTTTATTAAGTTGCAAAGGAAACAGAGCCACAAAGTTAACAGAATAGGAAAAGGTTTTATTAACCCTTTACCCACATAGAGTTGATTATAATAACTGAAAAATTAGAAGCAACTTCTAAGACCCAGAAAATGCTCAAGGTAAGTATGGTTCATTAGCCAGAGTGGATATTATGTGGTCATTAAAAATAATGTGTATATGCATTTTAAAGAATGTGAACACTTATGTGGTCACACAGAATTTTTAAAGTGGACTAGAAAATTATATATACAGTGTGCTGTATAATAAACTCAAACCAAAAAACCAACAAGGGAAAAGGACCACAAAGAAATACAACCCACCATTCTTACCCTTCATTCATTTTTTTAGAAAGTTTTATTTATTTATCTTTAGACAGAAGGGAAGGGAAGGGAGAAAGAGTGGGAGAGAAACACCAATGTGTGGTTGCTTCTCACATGCCCCCTACTGGGGACCTGGCCCGCAACCCAGGCATGTGCCCCGACTGGGAATCGAACCGGTGACACCTTGGTCCGCAGGTTGGTGCTCAGTCCACTGAGCCACACCAGCCAGGGCCCTTCATTCATTTTTTTTTTTTTAAGCTCTTTTTTCCTGTGGTTCTATAAGCCTCGCCTGAGAAATGTAGGTGCACTTCCAGTGAGCGCATGTTGTCTTACAGACAAGCAACTCTTAAGACCAAAGGATCCAGATTTCCTTGTGACTCACAAACACCACTAGTTTATGCCAATCCCATTCTTTCTTCATATGGCTTGATTAACTCCAAAGTCAAGTATTTCAGTAACTGACTATACAATAAGGACCAACTCTTGGTTCGGCTAGAGAAGCTCTGTCCGTGAACATGGAGAAAGTAAGAAGGCCTTGATTTCCTCTCCAAGGAAGAAATTGCAACATTCCACAGAGCCCAGAGAGAAAACACTACTACTGTTTCCAATTTCCACTTGAGCACAGCACTACTGGAAGTGCCACAGAGAGAAAACAGGATGTCACCCTGCTCTCAAGGAATTTACAATCCAGTTCTCAAATAGGTCACTTATGCCAACAATCACAGACTTGTCACTGCTTGCAACCTGATGCTGAGGATTATGAGGTTACACTTGGGTTTAATGGTAAAGAGTTCCGTGAGCTATTAGAGACTGCCCGCGGGCAAGCCAGGGAGAGCGGCAGTACACACACTGAGGATTTGCTACCTGTACGAGGCAGGTGTAGCTCCTTGCTCCCCCTTCTTCCTTGTTGGCCTCCTTCTGGAGAGGATGAAAGGGCCAGCCCCAGCCCCAGCCTTTCTTACAACCAAGGCTGACCATATGACCCAGTGGTAGTCTGTTGGGGAACTGAGGGGAACGGACCAGTACGTCTTAAGCAGTGTGTGAGGAGAGACTTTCTGCTCCATGAATACAGCTGTGGGGGGACACGATGTTTGGAGCAGCGGCGGACACCCTGCAACCATCTGAAACACGTCTAGGGCTGGGGGATCCAATACAGCAGCCACGGCCATATGTGCCTCTGAGCACTTGAAATGTAACCAGTGCTCCAAGTACACACCAGATTTCAAAAGCTCCAGACAAAAAAGAAGCAAAATATCACATTAGCACTTTTTCCTTAATGATGACATGTCAAAATGACAATATTTTGGATATACTGCATTAAACAAAATATTATTAAAAGTAGTCATTTTTTTTTTTACTTTAAAAAAAAATGAGACTACTAGAAAATTCGAAATGACCTACGTGGCTCTCAGGAGGTTCCCACTGTCCATGGTGGATCTGGAGAGCTTCAGGGAGCATGGCCCAGAGCCCTGACACTGCCGAACCACTGAACCAGCACCGGCAATGACCTTCGGGCCTCCTGTTATATGCTAAAGCTATGATAGTCAAGGATGCTCTTTGAGCCTCACAACTGGCAGGTTAAAAGTAGCCAGGAGAGATGCTGTCCCCAGTTCACAGATGAAGATGAGAGGTTCAGCGATGGAGGGGTGCTGTTCAGGGTTGCATGAGGGCCAGGCAGTGAGGGAAAAGCGAATAAGTTCAGAACCCAAAGGCCCTTTATCTCAATGTAGGATCTTCCGATTGCATTGAGCTGGGTCTTAAACATAAGGACACACAATAGTAAATAAAAAAATCCTGGGCACACTTATGTGCGTGGGTTTCCCTGTCACCAGGAAAGCATGAGCTTCTGCTTCCAAGATGCACTGGGAACAACTCTCTATGGTGTTTCTAGATGTCTGGTGACAGCTTTTGTTCCTATCTTTTCAAGGATGTTTGCACAGCAACGTTGGAAGCTAGAGCTAGTGTTGCCCTCTGGGAACATTTCTTTCAGAAGGAACATTTCTTTTTTTGCTGACCGGGATAATAAAGATAGGGCCTCCTTTGGGGGACCAACGTTGGGCAGCTTTGCTTGCTGCTCCTTTATAAAGCTGGGGGTTTCTAAGCTTGGGGTCTCACAGTTGTGACACAGACATAGTGTGTACACAGCAGCTACCTGGACCCACCCCACGTCAGCCCAGGGCATTTCAGAGCTGAGGACAGCTGAGGTGAGCATGAAGCTCACGCTGCCTGCTGGACCACCGTGAACAGTAAGGCCTTCTGTCTGCCCCACCTCTGCTCCTGGGCTGCAAGAGCCTTCTACAAACAGAATGGGCAAGCAGTGCACGCTGTGGTATACCACCCAGGCTGCCCCGTGGGAATGGAGAACTTCCTCTCCCAGCCCTCGGCTGACAGCCCCCTCTGGGGGTAGTCTTGTCCCGGTCTGCATGCACTGACTGACTGACATAGAGTATAAAGGCCTGGCCCCACACCCCAGCAGGGTAAAACTCTCAAGGGTCATCTCAGTTTCCGAAGTCCCTGTAGGGATGACTGAGGGCCTCACAGAGACTGCACTGCAGCTCACCTCCTCCCTCCGCCCAGTCCACAGACTAGGTCCCAAAAGCACCCCCCACCCCGACCCACTAAACCTCCTGCCTCCAGAATCCACATCTCAGAATCTGCTTTCCGAGAACCAGATCTACAACAGTGAGGGCTGCTTCCCAGGGATTTCCTGGCACAGCTGTCTTAGATCCAGACTTCAGATCTGAGTGCTAGAAACCCAGCATGCCTTGTGCTTATGTGACAGTCTTTCAGTGGCTTCTGGAACTGGTGAAACAGAAGGGCCAGCCCTGGGGCATATGGAGAAATGAAGATGTGCCCAGAGACCTATGTGACCCCTGGGGCTGTAATGTCAGCAGTATCTGTGAATCTCAGTTGACAACCTGGCTTCTTTTGCTCTGGTTCCTTGACAATTAAAAAATAAATAAATAAAAAGGTAGGATTTCTCTTTCATGGAGCACATCAACTTTAATGCAGGTGCCAAAGAAAAACCTACCTCCTGGGAAAAAAGAACCCCACTGGTTTTCACAGTGCAAATGCAATAAGCGAACTCTGACGGTCTCTCACCTGAGAAGCTCCTGGGCTTGGGGTGGCAGCTAATCGGGGGCTCGGGGCCAACTTCACAACCTCCGAAAAGGGCACATCTGTCCCAGGTGCAAGGCCTAGAAGGGAAAACTCGTTTCACGTCTGTGTTTGCTGCAAATCAGGACATTAACCGGAAACAGCATTTTATCTCTGGGGTGATAAAATGTTCTAAAACTGGATTACGGTGACGGTTACGCCACTCAGTAAATTCACTAAAAATCACTGAGTTGTACACTTAAAACTGGGTGATTCTTATGTCATATAATCGTGCCTCAATAAGATCATTTAAAAAAAGAAAATGGAAAAAAAGAAGAATTTCAAGGGTAGGCCTCTTCAGCAGGGCCTCGCTTGCCTCGCTCACGGAGAGCACCTGTCACAGAGCCGGCAGCTGGGCCCTGGCGTCTAACAGAAGAGCAAAGCCGCCGGCCTCTCCTCCCGCACATTCCTCGCCCCGCCATTCGTCGGCCCCGTCCCTCGCTGCACCATCCGCTTTCCTCAGAGCCCTCCGCACAGTTTCCGGCCACAGGCTTGTTGAAGGCCCCTGCCTGGCTGTGAGGCCAGGAACTGCGTCTCCACTAGAGCCCTGGAACCTCGCACGCTACCTGCACGCAGGAGGTACTTGGTAAATGCCAACCAGACGAGCGGCGGGGCTGGAAAAGAGGGAAGGTCGCCACAGGTGGGCAGGAAATAGCGAAGAATTTCTAGGGAATTTAAGGAGTAGCATCAGACTGACAGGGAAACACAAGGCCACTGGGAGTGAAGGCGCGCCCACTGAAGATGTGGGGCTCAGTTTTGTTTTTATTGTTTTTTTTTAAAGATTTTATTTATTTATGTTCAGAGAGAGGGGAAGGGAGGGAGAAAGAGAGGGAGAGAAACATTAATGTGTGAGAGAAACATCAATTGGCTGCCTCTCGCATGTCCTCAACTGGGGACCTGGCCCACAACCCAGGCGTGTGCCCTGACTGGGAATTGAACCGGTGACCCTTTGGTTCACAGGATAATGCCCAACCCACTGAGCCACACCAACCAGGGCAAGACCCAGTTTTTTTATTGGAGTGCTAGAGCATCCGAGCTGGGAGCTGTGTGGATGTGTGAATAGGATGAGTGGTGGGGTGGCCGGCAGTGAGACCAGCCAGGAGATCTGGCTCCCTTTCCACTCATACACAGACTGGCTGCATGTGGAATTCATCCCTGGACCAAGCTGAGGAGAACAGGTCTCTAAACAATGTGGCTGAGACACCTCAGGGTGGGAACTGGTGTGCTAGGACTTAGCTCAGGCTTCGGTTTTGGGGGGCAGAGTAGGGCAGCACCCCAGGTAACCTTTGGCCACTAAACAGGCAAAGACAAGGAAAAATGAAAAAGAAACATGATGCACCATAGCAGTGCAGTCCTTCCCTAAAGAGGAGTCCTCTTCCTGCTTTGGCTTCTCGTGGGCAACACTGAAAGCTAGGAGATACTGGAAGTATTTTCAAAGTTCTGAAGAAAAGTGTTTTGAACTTAGAGTCCTCTGCCCAGCCAAGGTCACATTCTTTGGGAGGACAAAGCAAAGCCCTTGCTGGACAAGTGAGGCCTCAGAAAATGCTCCCTTGCTGAATTCCCTCTTTAAAAACATATTTAAGCTGTAGATTACAACAAAACTAGCATAGACACAAAGGAGAAAGAAACTTCAGTGAGTTTAAAAAGAAAAGGAAAAGTCATAGGTAAGTGCAAATAAAACCCAATATGATGTAATTTTAACTAAAAACATGACAACCTGGACATAAATTGCCCAACGATATGATACAGGAAGTGACAGGAAGCAGTGTGAGGTGGGCAGGGTATGGACGGAGGGGAATAGAAAACAGGCAAATTATTAAGAGAAGGATGTGGTCCCAAATTAATTCTCAGTGTTGGTAGAAAGCTTTAAAAGGCACGTTAAAAAGTCAAGAGCAAACATGTGAAGAATGGAACCTCTGGAGGGGAGAGACAAAGCCCCTAAGGTACGTGCATGGCCAAAGGAGTGCCCTGGGCAGGCAGGGGGCAGAGCAAATTGGCCAAATAGAAGGCAGAATACCCTTGTGGGCACATGCTGCTCCTGCCAGAACTTTCCTAGTTGGGGAGATTGCCCGGAGTTTCCCGGAGGCCTCCCTGAGAGCCAAGGGGCCCGGTGCGCTGTCCAGGGTCCTGAAGTGTTTGGCTCCCAAGCCTTCATCATTGTCTCAACTTCCTGCTCTTGCACAAAAGATGGCTCTGGACCTCACCCACGTCTCCAGCCCACCAGCTGTCCGCACACAAGCCCGCGTGCCCTCAGCATACCCTATGTCCTTTCCCGATGTCCCTGTGCTGAGCCTGTCTCTGACCCCACCTCTCTTTCCCCACATTAAGCAGAGGATAAAGGAACAGAAAATTGAGGTTGGTTCCCACCTGGTGGGAGGGAGAAAAAGGAAGCTACAGCCCGCAAGACTCCAATGTTCCTAAAGACTGGGTATCTTCCGATCTCCCCTTTCCACCCTCCTCAGCCCAGCCAGCGCCCCAACCTCTTCCACAGGTATCTTTCCCCCACCCACCGACCTACCGTGAAAAGCCCGGTAAGCAGAGCCCACACAGGCCGAGTTGGCGGTGTCCGTGACAAACACCGGGGCGCCAAACACATCCGCAAGCACCTGGAAAGGACAGAGGTCCTGACTGTGGTGAGTCGCTCCTCAGAGGGAACAACGGGCACTGTGGTACGCGTTACCCAGGGTGTTTTCCCCACTGTCTTCTGATGCCTCCCGTGCCACCTCTGCTGCCTTTAAGGAAGAATCCTTGGCCGTGTGCCCTGGTGACAGAAGGGTCAGAATGATCGGCAGGAAGTCTCTAGTGGAGGCCACAGCTCTCCAGGTTGTCCCTGCACTGTTTAACCATTTTATCAGTGACGAGGAGGAGGATTTAGGAAGCATGCTTAGCAAACGGTCAAGGTGGAGACGGTTGGGTAGCAAACTAATATTAACAAGCGCAAACCCAACCCACAGGGGCACGTTTTATGCAGATAAAGATAACGATTTTTCCATTTAGGCCTCCAAAGCCAATTGCGGACATTTAGCATGGAGGACATGTACGAAGAGCAGCTGATGCCCCATCTGGATCCCCTGACTGGACCGGTGTGCACCCCTTCCCAGATGCTGTGAGTACTGGCTACTAATGGCTCACAGTTGCTCCGCCTTAAAAGAACTACTCTCATCTGAACAGTGGCTGCCTCTCACAGGGGGTTATTTTCACCTCTCCCCAGAGGGGCCAGCTGGCCCCCCTGCCACAAGGTGGAAGCAAGTCTATGTGGTAGAGTTCATGTTCCAGATCTCCCTGCAGGACGGAGCTGAAGGTGACTCCAGCCAAAACCACGTCCTTGCTTGTCCCTCTTCCCCTGCTCTGCCAGCACCATTCCCTCCCTTTCTCCCTGGAGAACTCTCTCAACACATCACTTATAGAGAATGTCCACTTCAGACTTTGCGTCCAGAGAATCTTAGCTAAGACAGGTGTATTACAAGTCAGGAGCTGAGGCAGTTATTTAAATAGCTAAGGCAGCCTCAGGTTACATCCAAAAAACATTCAAGTGTCCCAATAAGACCCTGATAGCCCCAAGATGTAATAGCCCGACTGTCAGACACCGGCAGGTTAATTCCAATTTTGGTCATAATGGAGGACAACAGAGGCAATGGCAAAGTCTGGCAACTGTGTTATAAGAGGAATGGTTAGGGGGACAATCAGAGCTCTTTAAACTGGAAGGGGGAAACTGTTAGGAAGGTGAGAACACAGGTATGCGATGGCAGGTTTGCTGTGTGAGACAGGCATTTTCTTGGTGACTCCAGAGGCCGGTGCTGATGCCAGGGAGTGGAGCGGCTGCCACCAAGTCTAAGACAGCCTGTTCGCCGTGTGAACTGCAAGGCAACAGAGCTGGCTTCCCGGGGGAGAAGGGGTGGGAACGGAGGCAGCCCTGCTGCTGGGTGTCTGGCTCTTAGGGGCGGCAGACATGGAAGAGGTCCTACCAGCACTTACTTGTAATATGTCTCTGTTGTGAGATGCCCCTCCAGTGGCCAAAATCTTTGTCTTGGGCACTGCGAGGAAAAAGGAGGGAAAATGAACAGCTGGGACAATTTCCAGGGCAGAAAAGGCTGTTTTCCAGAGTTCTTTGGCCTCAAAGGGCTTGTGTTGGCCCAGTGCTTCTTGCTACTGGCAGAGGACAGGGGGAGTGACCCAAAGCCGGTTCTGTCCCTGCAGGCTTGTCACAGGCAATTTGCTGGTGAGGCTGCTGCCCCACCTACTTCTTACAGTCTTCATTTCTTCTTAATTACTAAAAAACACAGCCTCTCAACAAAACAGGAATAGAAGGGGACTCACTTAAATTGATGAAGGCGTATATCCAAAATTAACGACACATATCATTCTTAACAGAAACATTTAGAAGCGTTCCCTTTAAGACTGGTGTGCCTGTCAACGTCTCCAAACAACCCTTTCCTCTGATGTGCACACCTTCATGTAGTCCCCTCTTACGTCGAATAGGGCTGACTCGTGCGACCAGAAGATGCGGTGTCATTGCTGCAGTGTGGATGCCAAGGCTAGGTCGCAAAGGACATTGGGGCTTTCTTCTTGCCCTGTGGTACACCACCCTCTCTTGGATCGCTCTTTTTGAGGGCAGCAAACCGCCATGTCTTGAAGACACTCAAGTTGTAAGGAGGTCTACACGGTGAGCATCTGAGGCCCCCTGCCAATAGCTGCCTTGGAAGCAGATGCTACAGCCTTCGTCAAGCCTTCGGAAGGTTACAGCCCCAGATGGCCTCCTGGTCTTGGTCTCAGGAGAGACCTCAGTTAGAACCACTGAGCACGCTCACCCCAAATTCTCGACCCACAGAAACCACATAAGATAATAAATGTTCGTTTTAAGACACCAAGTTTTGGGATAATTTGTTATACAGCAATAGAAAACTAATATGAGACAAAACAAAGATTCATACCATCCCACAGACTGTCACATAGTGCTGGCATACTAAGCAAGGCTATAAGACAAGAAAAACAAATAAACTATGTAAGGGTTTGAAAGG
The DNA here is from genome assembly GCA_004026545.1 of Mormoops blainvillei. Lineage (NCBI taxonomy): Eukaryota > Metazoa > Chordata > Mammalia > Chiroptera > Mormoopidae > Mormoops > Mormoops blainvillei. The sequence goes on along the minus strand of PVJD01003998.1, from coordinate 35,194 downwards.
AAGGTGAAACTACCATTATCTATGGACAATAGGCCATCTAGAAAAATTGAAAGTAGACAAACTGCCCTGGCTGGTGTGGCTCCATGGATTGAGTGCCGGCCTGCAAACTGAAGGTCATGGGTTTGATTCCTGGTCAGTGCACATGCCTGGGTTGCAGGCCAGGTCCCCAGGTGGGGACATGCTAGAGGGAACCAATTGATGTTTCCCTCACACGTCGATGTTTCTCTCCCTCTTTCTCCATCCCTTTCCCTCTCTCTAAAAATAAATAAATAAAAACTTTAAAAATAAAAAAAGACAAACTAATAAAATTTTTCTAAGGTTGCCCGCCTAACAAAAGTCACATAGTTCCACCTCTGGTTAAAAGGGCGACGGTCAAGAGAAAACATTACTTGTACTGTGTGACAATAAGCAACTCTGAAAATACAAACAAAAACATATTTTTATTGAAAGCTATCAAAAAGCTGTAAATGCAGAGTCTAAGTAAATTAAATTCTGAGATGAGCCCTTAAGTGCTGGCTTATCTGGGTAGCACAGAGTGGCGGGATAACAAGGCTCCAGAGGCAGATAGACTTTGCCAGGAGAGAGAGACCGGACCAACATCTAGCAACTGCGCCTGGGGCTGGTGTGGCAGTGGAGCCCTGAGGGCAGAGCTGGCCCTCACCATGGACCAACCCCCCGCCACGGACTGCTCCTGTGCAAGGAGCAGGGAAGCTGGGGCAGGTCGGCAAAGCAGAGGTCCCTGTAACCCCACAGTGCTTAGATCTGTGTGCTTCTGCATTGCATGACTTTTTTACAATGAAAGGGCATTCCTTTATTACACGCCTATTTGAAAACAAATAAATGTTTTAAGCCCCTGCTGCGGCGTTCAGCCTGCCCCACCTTCACTCTGGGTTGTGAAGAAAGCCTCTGGGCTGAGACAGGGGAAGGGAGGTCAGTCCCATAAAGAAACAATCTAGGACTAGGAAGATGTCCTGGCATGACTCCGCGCTGGAAAATGAAAAGCAGCCTCCATGCTTGACTGCAGGGAGAGTCAACTGGGAGCGAGGTAACGCACCAGGAAGAAGGCTTTTCAGAAATTCTAGGGTTTGTATGTACAAAGGAAATGGGACTATAGCTATATAAAAATAAGCTCATAAAGAAGACTGTAAGAACTTCCAGATGGTACAAGTGGTTGGAAGAGGGAATGGAATTCTAAGTAGCTTCCTTTATTTTCCAAACTTGCTAAGATAAGGTTTTATTGCTCTTACAAATTAACCTAAACAAAATGAAATATACATAGAAACATAAGTTGCAAAGGGACCATGGCTTTTGCCCAGCACAGATGGGTGCATGCCTGATGGTGTCTAAACATCAAGGGAGCAGCGGTTCTTTAGATAAAGCGAAGTAGCCTCGTTGTTAGGGACCCGGAACCAGAAGCTTGGTCCTGAAGCTCTACCAGCCTCGAGCAGGTGACTTAACACTCAGTTTCCTACTTCGGGAAGCAAGAGTAATACCAGCACCTACCTCAGAGCACTGTTGTGCTTAGAACCAGGCTGGGCACACAGTTGGTGCTTAATAAATATTGGCAGCCATTATTACCATGATCGTCAGTCTTACTGAAGATGCCTCTTTATTCTCCTTAAACACTATTGCGACAAGACTATGGCTGATCAGGAACCAACCCCATGTGGCCCAATCCATACAGCACCTGGGAAAATGATGCCTCTGCTCATGGCAGCCCTCTGTGGGTCCCAGCGCGCCCGCTTCCATGATCTTGTTTGAGCGGAACCCAGCAGAACTGGCAGGGCAGGTCTGATTAAGCTCGCTAAGAGGATAAGTAACTTGACACTGCTTTGCACAGGAATCGAGTTAGAGGCTGGGAATGATATGACCCCATTACCCCTCCTGAGCCCAGGCCTCTCTGCCCTCGCTGCCTCTCCCTACACACTGAACTGTGGGAGACAGCCCCCATCCCCAAACTGCCCCCTCCCAACAGCTGCAGAGCCCTTCATGTCAGGCACCTGTTGCCCACCTCAGCACCATCCCTGCTCTGCTCACCTGATATCATTTCTCAGGGAACTTTGAAGTCTTGGAGACATTTGGGGAATTTCTTTTTACAGTTTGAATAGAAGAATGGAGAGGAATGAGTATGTTTATAAATGCTCATTTATTTACAAGCATGCATGGCTTCACAAAGGTCTGTGTTCTGAGAAATGCATCGTTAGGCAATTTTGTTATATGACCATCACAGAGCTCACCTACACAAACCTGCATGGTCTAGCCCACTGCACACCTAGGCTACCACTCCTGGGCTACAAACCCACCGCATAGCACGTTACTTACTGAATACTGTGAGTAACGGTAACACAATGGTAAGTATACATGTATCTAAACATATCTCAACACAGAAAAGATACTGTAATTTTATACAACTGGCAGTGCAGGAGGTCTGTTTATGCCAGCATCACCACAGACAGGCGCGTAGTGTGCTGGGCTGTGATGCTGTGAGAGCTATGACATCACTAGATGACAGGAATTTTCAGTTCCATTTTAATCTTCTAAGACCACTGTCCTATATGTGGTCTGTCGTTGACCAAAACGTCATTAATGGGGCACATGACTGCATTTTAACATTTTCATTGCACACCTACAGCCTTAAAAATCTACATGCATGCCATACGCTGACAGCCTGACAAATTTTCACAAATGAAACACCCACACATCCCAGGAAGCAGGACATCACCAGCACCCCGGAGACCTTCTTGCGAGCCCCACTCCCGAAAGGTAACTGCTAACTATCGTGACTTCTGACAACAGCAAACAAATTTGTCTGTTTTGGGATCTGACGTACACGGAACCCTGCCGTACGTACTTTGTGTTTGGCTGCTTCTGCTCAGGGCTCCACGTGTGAGAAGTACTGACTCTGCTGCCTGTAGCTGAGGTGGGTTCATTTTTATTTCTGTGCAGCATCACGTTGCATGAATCCCCACAATGCACTTGTCCCGTCTGTTATCGAGGGATGCTGAGTTGTTCCCCACGTGGGGCTATCAAGCACAGAACCATGAGGAATGGTCTCCTGTACATCTTTGGAGAGCATGCGTATGCATTTCTGACACACATTCACCGAGAGGTGTACCTGCAGCCTTCGTAGGTGCTGCCTGACACGTCTCCAAAAGGTTTCCCTAAAGCCTCTTTTTCTAACACCCTTATACTTGGTATGTTCAAAAACGTAACACATATACAACATAGAACTTAGATTGCCCATAAAAGGACCATGAAGAGGTCATCAAGAGAAGAGGCTTCAGGAGTTTTCTACCCTCTCTAGTGACAACAGCTGCCGCCCAGAGTGGTAGATACATCTTAGAAATCTGGTTTCCTTGCAGAACTCCCAAACCACACCAACGCCATCAGTACAGGGAACGCACCTCCAAAAGCTGCCCGTTCCCTAGCTCGAGTTCTTAGAAATCCCCTTCTCCCCCACGTGCCTCCCCCAGCCCTGGTTCTGCCGCTCCACTCCAGGCTTCTCAGTTTGGACAGTGGCTGTGTCTTCCCACTCTTCCCTATCCAAACTGCGATGCCCAGAACTCTGCTCCCCTAGGCAGATGGGGCCTGGCCAGGCTAGACAGAGGTCAAGGTTCAGTCGTAGCCCCAGTCCAGACCTTTCCCACCTGCATTGCCTGTGTCCACAGGGTCCAGTGCTTGAGACATTCAGTTTGCAGGCTGGAGTTTAAAATTACAGGAAGATCTCCAAGTCCTGCAGCTCCTGACCAGGAGACCAGGCTACCGAGGACAGAGCAGAGAAGCAGGGACAGCCTGTCTCCAAGTGGAGGCCTGTCCACAAGTGCCAGCCAGCTCATTTTCAGCCACCACCAGGGGCCAGGCTCCTTGTCTCTCCTGCATGAGGCCCTGCAATGGCATCTTGACAGCCGGTGCCCCGCCAGGCCCAGCCTGTAGGCCTCAAAGGGTCTTAAGCAACTCAGTGGGAGCAGGACCCTGGACCCCCATCCCGGAACACAGCCCGCCAGCAGCTCACTTACCGACTCGATAGCCCAGGCCCTCGGCATGAATCCTCTTGGCCATGAACTGTCCTTCAATCAGTGCCCGAATCTCCACGTCCTTGGGGAATGCTGTGACCTGTCTCCAGGGCAAAGTAAGCCCAGAGTGAAGAACTTTCCTTGCACATTCATATGTACGTGTTAGCATTTTAAACAATAACCCAGCCCTGGCTGGTGTGGCTCAGTGGGTTGGGCATCGTCCGGCAAACCAAAAGGTTGCTGGTTCAATTCCCAGTCGGAGCACATGCCTAGGTTGTGGGCCAGGTCCCCACTTGAGGGCATGCAAGAGGCAACCAATTGGTGTTTCTCTTTCACATCAATGTTTCTCTTCCTCTCTCTCTCCCTCCCTGCCCCTTGCTCTAAAAATAAATAAATAAAATCTTTAATAAAAAAGAAATAAGTAAAACAAATAATAACCCAGATTCTGAACTCATGACTTAGGCCTCCAGTGGAGCCCACGTCTAGCTGAGCTCCAGAACCACTAACTGCCTTTCACACACACTCACACAAACACACAACTCACACACATGTGCACACAGCCTCACGTGAGTATTACTTTGGGGAGTCAGAGCACCAGAGAGCTTGGGCCCCCAAGGGTTCATGTTCTGCCTCTGCCATTCAGCTCTGTGGCCTTGAACAAGTGACATACATCTTGCTGAGCCTCGTGTTCTTTCTTAACAAAACTGAGATAACAGCGGTGCCTGTTTTTTTAAATGCCCACTCAAGGCATGCCCATAAATTTTAGAGAGAGAGAAAAACATCGATGTGAGAGAGAAACATTGATCAGTTACCTCCCATACATGGACCCTGGCCGGGGATCGAACCCGCAACCCAGGTCTGTGCCCTGACCAGAAATAGAACCCTCAATCCTTTGGGGTATGGGATGAAGCTCCAACCAACTGGGCCACCTGGCCAGGGCAGTACCTGTGTTTTAAGGCTGTTATAATGATCAAAGTAGACACCAGAGCCTGGTCTTCATAGTTGATACTAAGTGAGAGCCAGGCGCTTATGTGATGAGCCCACTGCTGTGGGGCGTCCTCGGGCTAACGCTGACGGGTACCGCTCTGGCCTGGGCCCGTTCTCTAGCCCCTGAGACCAGTGATAGGCGCTCCTGCTCTTTCCCTCCTGAGCTACCCCAACACAACACACCTGCTTTCAGGGCCTCCAACTGCGCCCCCTGCCTGGATGTTTGCCCAGCTCAGGAAAGCCAGCCCTGGTCACCCCATATAGCTCGCCCCGCCGCTTTCTCACACGGCACCTTCTCCTTCCTAGCCATGTCACACACTGTATTCATATATGTGTCTGTTCCTTCCTAGATGACGGACGCCGTGGTGCGGGCACCATGGGCGCCTCATTCTCCTCCGTGTCCCCAGTGCCTGGCACCAAGCATATAGCTGTTGACGGAATGAATAAAGAAAACCACCTCTGCCCTTGATAAATCCAGGCAGATTTACACTAAAGAGAACAGGCATATCTTCTCTCTAGGAACAAGGGAGCCCAAGCTGACCCTCCATCAGAAGGCGGGGATGAACCCTCACACTTCTATTTGCAATCTAATGGGTAACGCCACCATCGGCCATGTAATCCAACGCATACTTCAGAGAGAGGGACTGACAGAGGCCCTCAGGCATTTATTTGGGTCGGTAACATCTCTGAGGTCCAACGCACAAGGTGGTGCTGACTGTGGTGGCTATCTCACAGAAAAGTCCATTCAAGGCAGCAAGGAAGGACAGAATCTCTCCTGGAAAGGGCCACATGGTAGAGGATAAAACAGTGGCTTAGGGGCCAGAGAAGATGGGTTTGAGCCCCTCCACCACCTAGGCCCTCTTGTCTCGGGTGTACTCTTTAGCTTCTCTGGGTTTCAATTTCTCCATCTGTAAAAGGGGTTGGCAACACCTATCTCACAGAGTTCCTTTGAGAGGTAAATGAGAAAGATAAAGAAAACCACCAGGCCCTGGCTGGTGTGGCTCAGTGGGTGGGAGCATCATCTTGTAAACCAAAGGGTCACCAGTTCGATTCCCAGTCAGGGCCCATGCCTAGGTCGTGGGTTCGGTCCCCAGTCAGGGCGCATACAAGAAGCAACTGATCAACGTTTCTCACACCGACGTTTCTCTCCCTCTCTCTCTCACTCCCTTCCCCTCTCTCTGAAATCAAGAGTCATGTCCTCGGGTGAGGATCGAAAAATAAATAAAACAACAACAACCAGGAGAGTGCCTGGAGGAAAACAGTGCTCAAGAAATGTGAGTGCTCCCACCCCATCCCAGAGGCCCTTTCAAAAGGGAAAAAATTCAAGACCTTGAGATCTGTGAGTTCTTGGCAGGTGCGGGATAAAACTTGCCAGGGAAGCGGGCACTGTGATACTCAGTGTGGGTCAGTGCAAGCGCCTTAGTGAGAGGAGACCCCTCGGGAGCTCTGCACTCCTCTCCGAGAGATAGGATAGGGCCTCAGGTCCTGCTGACGCCCCAGCATCAAACATGCACCCTGGCACATCAAAAATGTGCTTTATCAATGGATGAGTAAATGAATGAAGCCCTGAAAAGTAGGAAAACTTGATAGGTGACTGTTAAATTTAATACTCAGAAATGGAGTCAACGTAGTCCCAGACCTGTCACACACATACCTCGTGGTTTTCTGCGTTGAATCTATGACGGCCGATCATTTCAGGGGTGATCTCCATTACATCAAAATAAAAGCCTGGAACAGACCAGGAACAGACTAGCTGTCAGTGGCCGAAAACAAAAGGCAGGTTTTTCAAGACTTAGAAAAGGGCAGGATGCAGTGACACCACATCTCTGTCTCTTGGGCCCCACTTCTCCATCCAGTGACATCACGAATACTCTCACGTCCTTCTCTCTGGCAGGACAGAGGGCAACTGGAAAGGTCTAGCTTTTCCTAGCCCCTCCTATGCTCACCTGGCAGCCAGGCCAGGGGCAGCTGCCCCACCAGCCCTGAAATACCTGCACAGGTTTTGCAGTAGGCAGTTAGACAGACGTGAGCAGAGCAAGTACGATGGGCCAGGTATATAGGTCACCAGGGTGGAAAGCCCCAGGTGCCTAACAATGGGAAAACCAGGACCTCACCCCCAGGGTAACCCTTCTTCCCCTAGCATATCGCTGGTCATGCAGTTTAGAAACCCTGACATTTCATATCACTGGTCATGTGGGTTAGACCTCCTCAGAGGGGAACCAAAAAAGGGGGTCAGAGAATAGCCCTTAAGCATTAAGTCCCCAGGACGATGAGGCTCTGACCTGCATCAAATACATCTGGGCCTCACTTGTGTTTCAGCTCCAGGCCCGGAAAAGTGGCAAAAGCAGACCAGCGTGGCCAGGGCTGACCTCAGGATCAGCTGCACTGTCTTACAACCCCTGCCCTGGTGCTGACCAATCACTGGAAACCGCGGCCCTGAAAGGACACACCTGAAAAGCTGATGAATATTCTATTGAGATCTTCCCCTGGGACCTCCCCTAAAATCCACACCCTTAAAGCCCTTAGGACGGAGGACCCAGTCTGTACTCCCTTGGGGAACATGCCCACGCCTTTCCCACCCTCCTTCTCTTCCCCCCAGATGCATTACCTTTGCCTTTCTCCCTCCTGAGTTCCAGGGGGCCCTTTTTTTTGCCTCTATAACTTGTTTCCTGAGCCCACTTTCTCCTACAGCCAACTTCTTCGACCTCTGTGACTTTCTAAATAGACTTACTCTTATAGTTTGAGTCTTGGCTCTGAATTCTTTCTTAGCCAGTACTCAAGTACCAAGGTTGATGAACTGAGGTCTCTGAACCGAGGTCCGGTCTGACCCCTCCCGTCTAATACCTGGTGCCATCTCAGCACCAACAGTTGGACCAAGGGAGGCACGTCCCCTCCCAGCTCAGAGACCTGCTCCAGACACTGGGTACTTTTCCTAACAGGACCCTGCAGCAGAAGGCTGGGCACGGGGATGCACCGGGGTAGAGGAGGAGCTGTGGCTGCCACTTCTGATGCTGTCACCAGGGGCTTCGAGGCAGGCAGAAGATGCAGCTATGGCCTAATCTTCCACTCAGAGCACAGAGAGGCAGCCAAGAGCAGCTTCCAGCCCCGCCTCACTGTGAACACGGGGTCTCACGCCAGCTATAAGGCCCATGGAGCAGAAGTGTAGACAGTCAGGGCTCTCCTGGGCCCTTCTCTCCCCCCACTTGCTGCCCCTTCACAGGCCTGGGCATCACCAAACAGCCTACCCAAGTTTCCACCGTTCCCCATCTCCGTGGACCGCAGCGCCTTAGAGAACTCGCTCCAGGAACAGGAAGCTGACTCATCTCGGATCTTCTCTCTCATGAGAGAGCCATTTTTAAAGCTGCAGAAGTGCACACAACCCTGAGGGAGGGTCCCAGTGCTTGCTCACTGGACCCACGTGTTGCCAAGGAGAGGGGCGGCAGGTCAGGCTGGACCACAAGCCCCAGCCACTGCATGGCAGGGATCTGAGGTTCTCCCTCAGGTAACAGGCCCAGCTCATGTCCCGGGAATCACTGGGACACACACTTGTCTTGGGCTGTTGACAGAGGAGGCTGCCTCTGTAAACACAAAGGAGCCCAGAGTGGGACAGGGAGCTTGGGTTTCTGCACACACCGTACTGCCTGGGCAACAGGGAAGGCTGGCTAGATTACTAGATCTGCACGTTCTCCAGCGGTTCCTGGGGCTGAGAGGTTCAGAAACCTCCCTTAGTTTCTTCCAGCAAGTCTCCAAAGGCCCCTGGTCAGGGCGCAGAGAACACACACACTTTCTTTAAGAACTGTTGGGAAGCAGGATGTCCTTACTACCATTTGTTGGAGATCTAACATGTGCCGAACATGTCCTAATAGCCCAAAGTAAATGCTCTTATTCTCATTTTATGAGCAAAGTGTGGCTCAGACATGCTATGGCGTCTGCCCCAGGCTGCACAAGATGTGGGTGGTGGGGTTGGGATTTGAACCTGGGTTTGGGGACTCCAGGTCCTGGGTTCTTCGCCACCCAGCTATGCTGTCAGAAAGACCCGATGAGTCCTGGGGGGCTCAGTTGCCCACCAGAGCCTGCTCAGTGGAGCGCCTTCAGGTGCTCCAGATGGGGGCAGACCTGCCCACACCTCCTTCCTTCCCGCCCAACCTACCACAGAAGTGCCATGTAGTGCTGGGGGTCAACCGGATTGCAGAAGATGTGGCCCTCCAGGGCAGGCGTGGGCTCCTGGAGCCAGAGAAATAGGGTGTCGCTGGTGCCTAGGCTGACCTGGGGAGAGATAGGCAGAGGTGAGGTGCCCTAACACCAACACATCACTCCTCATGCTGCAGACCTCAAATTAAATGCCACTTCCTCGGAGAAACCTCTTCTGACCCTCCCACACTGGAGGAGTCCAAGGCCAGCTCCCCTGATACGGCTGCCATGGATCCTGCGGACTGACTGTCTAGCACTTAACCACAACTGCATCTAACTAAAGGTGTGAGTGAGCACTGGTTCCCTGTGTGACTTGCCCACTCAGCCCAAGAGGGCATAGGTGATGTCTTCCTTATTCATCTGGGAGGCCTTGGCCCAAGGCCTGAACCTTCTGCCACTATGCCGGGCAAGACAGGTCACTGTCAAGTCAGGCAGAGGACTCAGCAAAGGCAAATAACCCTCTCAGACAGAAGATGTGGGCAGCGCCTGGGGCCTGGGTCTCGCTACTCCCTCCCTCAGCTGCCTTTTGGGACCAGCAGACCCTGATAGGCAGCAAAGATGATCCCCAGGGCAGAAAGAGACTGGCTCCGGCCGTGGGTGTGAGAAGTCACCTTACCGCAATGTCGCCTTCCTCCAGCCTCATGCCTGCCAGCGATGCTGAGAAGGGCAGGGGAGACTCTGGTTAGCAATACAGCAGGCACAGCGCAAACAACAACCACGCCCCCCGCCCCGTACTGGAATCCGCATGCTAAGGGTAGAGGCAGGTATAGGGAGAGCTGATGGCTCAGGAGATCCCGAAAGGAGGCCCCAGCAGTCAGAGGGTGGAGGCTCTGTGGCCAGGGCCTTGGATTTGGGCTGGGACCTCTTCCCTAAAGCAGTCCAAACTTCCCACCCACTGTCAGGCACTCCTGGGAATGCAGAGAACTGAGGGGGCCAGGTCAAGACACCAGAACACACGAGGCAGAGAAAGACAAAGGCGTGGCAGGAATGAGGGGCCTTCCCCTGCCCCGGGGGCCAGGCGATGCTGCCCACACAGCGACCTCTATCTGCCCTGTTCACTGATAACTGAAACCAGGCCTGCCACGCAGTAGGTGCTCACTAAATGTCGGGAGAATGAATGAGCGAAAGGAGAAATGTGGGAGCCGGCGAGGTGCAATCAGCAGTGTGTGCCAGAGCCCCGGGTCCAGGAATCCCCTCCGACCTCCAGCACAGGGTACTGGTGAAATAAAGGTTGTTGGCACGACGGAACCCTAGACAACTGTTAAAATGTTGCAAAAAAAAAAAAATTGCTCAGGTTGACTGGACATAAAAAGGTTGGGAGGATAGTCAGCACAATTTTAACTGCGGTTATCTCTGGGTTATGAATGATTTTTACAGCCTTCCTTTGGTTTGTCAGTATTGAAAAATTTTTTTCTGCAATGAAGAGGTATCCCTGTGAATTAAAAAAAAAAAAAAGCATGGGCCTTTGTTAGTCTATTTGCTCATTACTGTTGTTGCTTCAATGAAGGTGCAAATAACATATTATTTAAGGTAGCAGCAAACTGAAGGCCAGACTCAGGGAGGGACTGTCTGAGGGTGACCCGCCAGGTAGCGTCAGCAGTCAGCCTGTGACCAAAGTCCAAAAGGAAGGGCAGAAAGCTGCTTCTTTTTCATTGCTGCTCAAATGCGCCCAGAATCTCGCACATCGGGGGTTAAAAAGCAGGCTCACGATGCTCCCCGACAGCCTTCTAGTCGTCAGAGAAGGTGTAAGAACAAATACATGTTCCTGATGAGACTCAATGATATTATTTTCATTTCGAAAGGAAAACACCATGAATAGATGAGGACTCGGTCCCCTCTATACATCAAATGATGGCACAGGGACTCAAAACAGTGTCCTAGAGGAAGGGTTAGAGAGATTGAGATGTTTAGCCTGGAACAGAAATGGCAGGTCAAGGAGGGGTGGTGGGTAGGGCTGCCTTAATCACGGATCAGTTTTCTCCTGGGGTGGGGAGGCCGACTTGAGTGGCTCCTGAGGACAGGTAGGGCCAAGGTGGGGGAGGTACAAGGGGTCAGATTTCAGGCCTGGGGCCTATAGTCCAGAGGGAAAGGTCCCTCCACAGAAGGGTTTCACCGAGAGACCGGGCTGGCATTCTCAAGTGTCCAGCATGGACGGAGTCGGGCTGCCTGGAGAGTGAAATCCCCACAGGTACTCACCCGGGTTGTCCCCGGTGAAGGCCACCACTTTGCATCCTGGAGAAAATCCATAGCGCTGGATGTAGTAGGAAGAAAGGGTCCCCTGAGGAGGAAAAGCCAGCACACTGCTGAGGCCAATCCCACTGTTGAGCTCAATGACCCACCCCTCAGGCCATCACGGGGCTGTTATAGGCTCCCAGTCACAGAAACAGAGTGGTACCACTCCCTGTGGCAAAACAGGGACATCCGCCTGTTCACAGAAAGCCAGAGGAGCCCAGCACAGGTTTGGAACCACAAATGCGCGTTCATCCCAACCCTTCGAAGACCAACTTGGTTTTGAGATGCAAGGCCGCCAGAACAAACCAATCCTCAGCTTGTACTTGCCACGTAAGCTCCAAATTCCAGATATAGCGTTAAAAATACATAGCCAGGGGACACCAGAAAGCCATCTCAGACGAGCAGAAAAACCCTTACAAGTGCCCCCTGTCAGCCCAGCAATCAGATTGAAAATAACTGGACATACGCATGCAGAGCAGAGGTCAGCGTTCTAAAGAAAATAAACCCAAAAAGGCTCTGTGGGAGAGGGGACCCCCCAGGAGCGATGGTCCTCAGGTCCCTCCACGAGCTGCTGTGGGACCAGAGGGCAGGAACACCCTCTAGACAGACACAGAGCCTTTAGAAAGCATAGTTATAACACACACACACACACACACACACACACACACACACACACACACACACAAACCCGTTTTTTCCCTTGCCCTGACTTCATCTTATACTTCTAAAAGTATAAAATAAATGGTAAGATTTCCTGGTGTCTGGGAAGAAAAGTTTGCTTTCTCCAGCAAAATTTCAAATTCCCATCAGAATAAGGCATCTCCGCGGAGTTATACAGGTCTTGGCCTCGGGTGCCTCAGAAAACACAGCCAGGGTCGGGGCTCGTGGGCGGGTGGCTTATTTGGGAAAGTGATCCCAGGAAACAACAGAGGAACCAGAAAAATAAAGAGGGAAGGAGGGAAAGTCCATCCTGTGGTGCCAGGTCGAGCGGTCAGCGCCGTGGGCAACCGGGCTCACCCACGGGGCAACGTCTGAGGCGCTGCGAGAAGCGGACCTGGGGTTGTCCACCTGGAGACGGGATGGGGAGTAGCTCCCTAGAGGCTCCCTTCGGTGAGGGCTGCTCCCCGCACCTCCAGGTTTTCAGAGCACACATGCGGAGTCACAGGAGCCCCGGAGCGTGAGCAAGGTGTGGGAAATGGGCTGCCGCCCGGGCAGGCCGCTGCCAGGGGATGATGGCTGATGAAAAAGGCTGTTCAGAGGATGTAAGGTGGGGCCTGAGAAGTGTCTGAAACAACCGGTCACCAAGTACCTTCCTGGACACTGCCTTCCAAAAACTAGATGACAAAAATGGATGTTGCTGTCCTGGCCGGGTAGCTCAGTTGGTTAGAGCATCGTCCCAATGCGTCAAGGTTGCAGGTTTGATTCCCAGTCAGGCCCCATACAAGAAGCAACCAATGAATACATGCATGAATGAGTGCATGAATAAATGGAATAACAAATCAATGTTTCTTTTCTCTCCCTCTGCTCTCTCTAAAATCAATAGATAAATTTTTTTTTTAAAAACGGAGTTTGCTTGTTTTCCCCATCACCATCGCGTGGTGCATATGTTACAACCGAAAGTCCCGGGCCATTTCAGAATCAGCCCTTTCCCGTGCCCCCAGCTGCGAGTCTCCGCACAGGCTCCCCTTGGAGGCCCATGTCGGTGGCATAAGGCAAACAGGGCCTGCCACCACGGACAAGACACTGCTCTCCATCTCACAGGAAACTAACAGCCGTGCGTGGGCTACCAGCCCCAGCGGCTGCTCTGGGTTCTGCTTGCCCTTCCTCTGCCTTTCTGCCGGGCAGCGCTGTGCCTGGGTCCTGTGCCGTCTGCTTGGTTCAGGGGGGTGGTGGGAGTAGGACGCCCTTCCTCAAGCTCTGTGTGCTGGCCTCAGGGCTCCCTCTGGATGGCGAAGGTGTGGCTTTGTGGTTCTGCTAAAGGTGACAAAGGCTGTTTCCAGCTTGTCTGTGTTGATCTCAGGCAAGTGCCTCTGCGGCTGGGACCCCCAAGGGGGAGCGCTTGTGATAACCTGGGTCTCCTCGTGGCCCATCCCTCCCAGCTCCATGCCTCTCCCCAAGCCTGGGGACCCTCCTCCTTCCTCTCTGTCCCACCCAGGATTTCCGGCTGTTCTGACTGTGTGGCCTTACCAAAGAGTTCTGGGGGCACAGCCCAGGACTCTCTCCACTCCACCGTCCCCTCGGAACAGCCGACAACTGAGCCAGACAACTAGGACACACCAGGGGGTTCACAGCCATGTCTATTCTGAATGGAGCGTCACACTAATGCTTAAATGTTTTACTACTACAGTGGGACCGGGTGCTGTTCCAAGGATCTTAAGCACTTTTAAGGTATCGACTCATTTATTTGACGCAACAGCCCACAGAAATAGAAAGCACTATTACTCTAACTGTTCCAGGAACAATGGAAATGACGAGGAAACTGAGGCACAGGGTGAAGCCCCAGAGGTGGTCAGGGCAGAGCCGGGATTGCATCCCAGCCAGTCTGGCACGGGGCCCGCGTTCTGCCCGGCTCGCTGGGACTTCTGTTTTCTCCAGACTGCCTGCTGCAAGCTTCAGTGGTGGCCCCTAACCCCACAGTTGCAACTTTCCGTGCTTTTTCTCCTAAGGTGTGGAATCACTCAAAACTTGGGCTTCATTTTTTTTTTCCTATTCCAATAGATTTCTAGTGGAAATTCCCAAATCTGCCCCCTCCCCCACTGCCAAAAGGCAGCGATCTATATACCTGCACCTGAGTATCTCCCAAGTGCCAGGCACTGATGCAGGAGTGTTTCTTTCCCTGCCTTATGCGAGGCTGAAAGTCCCATGTATAAGTGAACGTGTGCGTGTTTACACTACATGGCTTCCCGCAAGCTGCCAGCTCTTAAAGAGGCCGCGCCACGGGAAAGAAGACCTACCACAACAGAGCACGATGGTACCGGGGGGCCGAGCTTCTCCTCTAAACGAGGTGCACAGGCACCAAGGCAAGCCTGGGACCAGACTTTGTCCTGGATGTGCAACAAATTCATTCCAGAACCTAAGGAAGGAAGGAAGGAAGGAAGAATTAGAAACATCCTGTAAAAATGCACAAACCTGGAGGAGAGCACAACATTCTCTCACAGCAAACGTGGACCAATGGAATGCGTGCCATGTGCCCGGGTCATGCTGGAGCCACAGAACCAGCAGGGCCCTGGGAAACACACAGCCCCGCCACATCCTCTGAGTACTTCCTCACCGGCGGGAAACACCACGGTGAGCCTAGAAATCTGCCGCTCTGAGGCCTGGTTGGGGGAGGGAAGCTACCAGCAGTGTGTTGACAAGGAACCACCCTGTGTCCCCTGCGGTTCAAGGTGTCCGCTCGGAGGCAGCTTGTTGCTGATGTGGGCCAGCGTGCAGCGACTGCCCAATCCCACCTACCTTCCAGAAGGGCTCTCAGGCTCCTCTAGCCTTCCTCGTGCTCATCACCAGCACCAGCTCACTCAGTCTTTCCTAAAACCATCTCTTTCTCCCCTGGCTTTCCTCTGAATGGGGACGTGGGGGGAACCCAGAGCACAGGCGGAGGCAGAGAGAGGGACCGGGATGGGGATGGAGTCACTTGCCCCTGTGAAGAGCTTAGCCGGCTGGTGAATTAGGGGGTGACTCCTCAGGTGAGCGCCGTGGAGGGCCCAGCAGAGGCTGAAGACTGTGACCCTCTGGCATGCCTACTGGAGCCGTGGGTGACCTTCCCCAGCAGCACGTAACAGCCCCAGGTAGGGGCGGAGAGCACAGGCAGACACTCAGGCTAGTACGGGTTTAGGTTTTGCCGTTCTGAGTTCTCTGCAGTTACCTGCTGGGGCCTTTTCTCCTCCAGGCTGTGAAGTGAAGCCTGGGGACCACTCCTTAGTCACCTCACTTTATCTCCCGGAAAACTTCAGGTAACTTCCAGGAAGCTCAGGGCGTCCGTTCTTTCTGAAGCCACTTTCACAGGCCTGGGCTCTTACACTACATTCTCCTCCCCGCTTCCGGTCACTCCTTTTAGTCTAGACTCACCCAAGAGTTCCTTCAGTACCTCCTCCCCGCTTTCCTTCCTCACTTCCACTTATTTTTGCTCTGTTTTGATTCCAGAAACTCACAACTCCCCTGAGGTCCCCAAATCTGAGCAAAAACTTCAGTCAATAACTTCTGTGGCACCAGGTTCCAAGAAGGCCCCTGCCCACCCCAGAGTCCAGGTGTTCGCACCTGTGAGGTCCTTGCCTCCCCGTCCCTGGGCAGAAGTGATGGCGTGCCATTCCCTAAGATCAGGGTGTAGAACTCTGCAGCTCCTAGTGGGCTGCTCTCTCCCTCTCCCACCCCTTCCCGGTGGAATCCGGCTGTGTTGTCATTAACAGCCCCACACGGGGAGAAACCGAGGCCTCTGGCCACCAATTCTGTGTGTGACCCTGGACGTGGATCCTCCAGCCCCAGACAAGTCTTTAAATGACCGCCGCCCTGGTGGCCAGCTGGACGGCCCCCTCACGAGAGATCCTAAGCCAGACAGGACCGCCCAGCTAAGCTGCTCCCAGATTCCTGACCTTCAGAAACCCGGTGGGATAAGAAACATTTGTGATCTTCAGCTGCTAAAAGCTGTGGTCATCTGTCACACAGCAAAAGGTAACTAATACCCACCCTCCACGGCAATAGATAATAGAACTGAAAGACCGGCAGCTGCCCAGGTGGTCGCGGCTCATGCCCGCACACCCGTTTCACAGGCACACGCCCAGGATCTGAAGGCTTACCGTCACTGTAGTCGATGGGGCAGTAGGACCCGAGGAACAGGGAAGCGGCAAAACTGCTGACCAAGGAGATTCTCTGTAAGAGAAGGAACAGTGGGACGTGATTCGCTTCCATCTACGCTAAGCAACTGAATGCTTCACACACACACACACGCACACACACATGAAGAGGAATGTGAGAGGAATGTGGAAACTGTGAGCAGTAACGGCAGTGGCACCTCACTCTGCAGACCATAAAACTGTCAAGTTCAGCCGAGACAAGGAGTGACAGGCCCCATGAAAAGGCCACACTTGGGGGAGCGAGTTTTCCACCAGGAATCCAGGGAGCGTGGTACCCTGACTTCCTTCCTCCACTTCTGAGGTCTTCATACCTAGTCACAAGGGCCGTGGGAGGTGTGGCCACAGGACTCAGGGCCAATAAAGACACTCTCTCATGTTGGTTCAGAGCAAGGACCTGAGAAGCTGGCCTCTTGGAAGCCAAAGACCCCAGGCATGAGCTGGAGGAACTGAGAACAGATTTCAAATGTCGGCCCGAGGGTCTGTGCTTCCACACGGGGATGACGGGCCCTTGGACCAGAGCAGAGAAGGATGACACCTCCTGTCCCCATCAGGCCACCTTCGTCCTTTGTTTCACATGGAATTTGAACAAAGTTTTTTACCCCCGCCCCCAACCTACAAGGTTAATGCTACAAAGTAATCTTGAATCATTAAATAATAAATGGATATTAATTTCCAAAATTAAAAAGGCTCTTTGGTTGAGCATGAGCTGGTCATTGTCTCATTACTCAGAGATGGAAATCACTGCTACCCAGGGCATCAAGCACCTTCTCAGGCGGCATTACTTCCTGGTTTTCAGCAACTGGGTCAGCGAATGAATCTGGGTTTCCTGGGATGCGGCCTCAGGTTGACGGGCCACAGCTGGGGACACATCAGTCCCGCATTACGGATTTCCTAAGAAAACACGGACCCCACACCAACCAAGAGCCCAGTAGCCACTCTGCATTAACCAGTCAGGAAACTGAGGGGACAGAGTCTATAGGGCACCCAGGTCTCTCACTTGGTTGATCCTGCGAAGACACCCATCCCTGCAGTTCCCACCGTGACCCTGACCTGCACCCCTTGTGGACAGAAGAGCCCCTGACTTCTCTTTCGCAGGATTCCGTTCTTCCCCTCCTCTTTGGAAACAAGCAAATTGTTTCCAAATGAGAAAAAAAGCCAATGGAATATGTCATTTTTCATGTTTGCTAATCAGTATTTTTTCACCAATGCTCGCAAGATGTATTTCTGTTAAAGGCAAGTATTGTAACAGGAATTCAACTGTGACTTTCAATCAAGCAGAAACGTTTAACCAACCTCTGTGTGCGAGTAGGCCTCGGGGCTCTGCTGGTAAACCTTTGCGATTTGGTTTCCCGTAAATCGCTGGAAAAAGACGGTAAATTCTTAGAAGCTCAAATCCCACATGGAATAATCAACTCCATAAAGGGAGGGAAGTGTAGCATGCTCTGGTTATCTGTTCATATAGTGAAGGCTTTAAAAAGGCCTCGGAAATGCTTGCTGTCACTGACCACCCTTAGCGAATAAGCCTTGCTTGGGGACTTACACACAGCACAGGGGCTGCGCTGACCACGGGCATCTGCGCAGGGGGCTCAGGTATCTTCCCCACCCACATTCGTCCTGCCTCAGGTAGCTCAGGTAGGATTGGCCCTATTCCCAAAACTCTCTACAGGGAGGGTCGCATGACCCAATGTGGCCCTGGGTGGGTGGCAGTCACTGTGCACTGGGGTGGGACTACGGCTGATGCCAGCAGGAAAAAGGCACTCTTTTTTTTCTTCCCTCACTTTGCCAGGAACTGTCCTGTGTCTTATTACTTTCAGCTTCAAAACTACCCAAAATGTAAGTGCTACTTTTACCCTCAGGTTAGAGAGGCTGGAATTGGGGCCCCATCATCACCTCAGCTCAATGTGAGGAGCAAAGCCGTGTTCGCACCTCGGTTCTGACCCAGGGGCACACACGGGGAGGCCTGTCCTTGCCCGATGGGCAGCACACAGAACCAGGACAGCCTGGATCAGAACCAGGGGCCAGGGTGCCTAGTCCTGGCTCCCCTGGGTGACACCCACACAGGGGCCAGCCACCAGCTATGCCCTCCCAGCCTCCCAGAGAAAGGCACCAGAGCCAACCAACAACCAGACCTTCCTCCCAAGACCAGACCCAGTCCCAGACCACGGGTCCTGCCCACCTCGTAGGCGCGGGAGCCCGTGAGGCAGCTGAGAGTCTGGGCCCCGCCCACGGCAGCCTCCAGTTGGCGGCACTGGGCTGTGGTACTGGAGTCCATCCACACCGGGCAGTTGCTGATGGAGAAACAGGCCTGCAAAGAAGGGGCTCCGCCTGCTGACTCGGGAACTGGTGGTCACACTGCCCGTCACAGCAGGTGCAGACCCCTCCTCCCTGGATGCGACCTTGGAAGACCCATGGGCAGGCCCTTCACGCCCACACCTCAGTCTGGCCCACTGGGGTCTCTCCCAGGAAGCCCGAGGCTGAAGGTTCTGGTGAGGATGCCTGAGCACCGCAGGCAACACTAGAGGAGGGTAGGAAAGGGCTTGTGCAGCTTGGCAGGGGCGTTTGGAGCCAGAAAGAAGAGGAAAAGCCAGAGCTGGCCTTCCAGCATCAGGAGGAGGCACTGTGCCCCAAGGGGAGATTCCTAAAGCGGGGATTGAGCCAGAGTCAAGCAGGGCACTGGGGGCTGTTAGCACCTGACCCTTTGTCCAGACACCAGGTAATCCTGCCGCAGGGGGGCCGGGCTGGCCACACTCAGAGGGCTACCACCCAAGCCGACTGCCTACGCCCTGACAATGCATGAAATGCCCCAGACTTCAGGGCCTTTCTTCTCCCTCTGCAGAAGCTTCCCTGCCTCCCCCATCCTGGCCAGTTACCTGCAGCTGCTCATGTAACAGGAGGTCTGGTGACAGGCTCGTCAGCACCCGACTGGCCCCGGCTTTCCAGTATATACTTCCATGTTGCTGTCCGGGAAACCCAAGGACATGTTCGTTAGGCCACACATGGCTGTCACAGCCTTCTGGAGACACAGAAAGGGCCCAGACCACACACCAAAGAGCTGGGTTCTAGGCCTCCCCTGCCCTTCCCAGCCCCAAGCTTCCTCTCTTTACAAGACTTGCTTTTCACATCTATAGAATGGGGAGGAACTGCTGCGTCCATCTCTCAACTGGTAGACGGCTCTAAGAAAGCCTGATCGGCCTGGATTTTGATGCCTTTGTAAAATTGTATTTAATATACTGCTCATAGTATTACCTGAAACTCACACATTCATTCACTTACCCACTCATTCATTCAACAGACATTTCTCGAGCCAGGCACTGGCGAGATGAACAGGGCGGTATTGTTCCTATTCTGCAGGACACTGGGAGTTCAGCCCGGGAAAAAGACGCAAATGTGCAATAACGAAATGCTGGGGGTGCAGTGACAGGGCTGTGGGAACAGGGAGGGGGGCTGTCTACCCGGCTGGGGGTGCAGATGGGTGGGAGCAGGCGCGATTATTAGGAAAGGATCCCGGAGCTGGGGGGCTGTGGACCCCAGGCAGAGCATAACCACAGGGGAGAGGGAGCCTGGCGGGTGCAGGGAAGGGTGGCATCCTAAGCAGTGGGCCTGACGCTGGGGCAGGAGGTGGGCGATGGGGCTGGAGGGCAAGGGGGCAACACCCTGATGTCCAGCTTAGAAGGCTCGGGTTGATCCTGGAGGTGGTGGGGACTCTAGGTCAGCAGGACGAATGGGTCCGTGGGACCCCTGGAGAAGGTAGGCTGGAGGCCGAAGCAGAGGCCCAGAGAAGAACGATGGCACTAGGCCTGGGCGAAGAAGCAGAGTTGGAGAAGAGGTGGTAGATTCGAGAGTCACGTACAAACCCATGTGGGGACCCTTGGGTGGGGCCCTGGGTGGATAGGGAGAACTCCCTGAGAAAGGGAACCCAAGGAGGAGGAGTCTGGGGGCAGATGGGTCCTCAGCCTGGGACACGGTAAGTCTGGGGTGTTCGTAGGACACGCGGCCATGGGGGTGAAGAGGGTGCTAGGAGGGAGAGGGTACCAAAGCCTGGGTTCAGGTGAGAAGCAGACAAGGTCCGTTTAGTTTAACAAGGACAGAAGCAATAAATTCCTGTTAGGTCAGGGGGAAGAGGAGGCATCTTCAGAAACATCAGGAAGCTTTCTCTAACAAGGGCTGACCCGGCACGGAGCAAAGTGATTCTGAGGATGAAACTGGGTTTGGATCCTGATTTCCCCTCCTAGCAGCTATGTGACCTTGGACAAGTGACATCACCTCTCTGGGCCTCTGTGTCCCCATGTAAATGGCAATGAAAATAAAAACCATAGCTAAAACTTAAGGATTGTACATACTAGGCACTGTTGAATTTTACGTATTTAACACTCCCATTGAGCCTATGGCACATGAGGGTAAGGAGAGCTGGGCTGATGTCACCCAGGACACTGCTGGGGGTGGCAGAGCCAGGGGTCAAACCCAGGCAGCATGTCCAGAACCTTCGTGCTCACCGCTCATAGAAATGGTACGAGGACTCAGATAATGTATACGAAAGGCCCAGCGCGGCACCCCGCACACACTAAGTGCTCATTGTTATTATTTTTACTAATGTCTCTACTAATAAAACTGCTATCATTATTAGTATAATGTCTGACTTTGCTTTACTTCCAGGAAATAGAAAAACAATTATAGTGTCTCAGTCATAACAAATTCGCGTCAAACGCTCCCTCCATCCCCTCAGAGAACCTCTGTCCAGTTCCTCCCCACCCGCTGCCCTATTTTGTGTAATGATGAATTGTAAGAACTGTCACAGGTCCTTCTGCAAGGAGCCCAGCCGTACACCCTCCAAGGTAAAACAGTTTATGGTGGATGCATGCAGTGGATCTCAAGAACGAGCACCTTCCCTCTTGGGGAGCCGGCACCGCGGTATCAGCTCTGCTGCCCAGGACAGCCGCCCTCGCGCGGTCCCCACGGCCTGCCGCAGACAAACCTGGCCTGCCCCGGACAAGGCGAGGACTTGAGAGAAGTCAAAGCCCGAAACCTTCATCTTCTCCAAGATGATATCCAAAGCCTGAGCAGAAAAACAAAATCCACCGTGACTGTGCTGAACCACTGAAATGGAAGTACTTGTCATTACACAGGGGTGACAAGGAAGGAACTGATACATTAATTCAACAAGGAGGCATCCATCAAACAAAAAGGTGAACTATGCTAAAAATATCTTAAATAAATGAAAGTGCAAACCACTAATCCTTAAATTCTGCTTCTCCAATTTGTGACTTCCAGACACTCAGGAAGAGAGAAAACAAAGCATCTCAAATTTGGGGGTTTTTTATTTGCATTTTCAACCCACCCTGTTAGTGATGTGACTACACTGCCATGGAGAAGTGGAGAGCAAAGCAGAGGGCTCCCACCAGAAGGGTTCCGGGCCCACATTCCCCACGTCCAGGAGAGCAAGGCTGGAGAGAGAACAGGTAGAGCTGGCGGCCATTTGTCTCAACCCCTCCACCATCCATCATCCTGTTGGAATCTTCTCTCTAGCACAACCCCACTGCTGGGGGGCGGGGGCCGTGGGGCGGTGGGAGACCAGGGGGTGGGGAATACCCCGTAGAGCTCGGTACTTCCCCTAAGATTTCACAGCAGGAATTAGAGTCCCTGGGCTGGGATTTCCTTGGGGGTAGAGAAGCCACCCGAGCTTTTGGCCGACCCTGCCATGGTCCCTGAAAGCAGGGGGACTCCTTTCATAGTCCTGGCTGGGGCTCTCAACTCACCCTGCTTGCCAAACCTCACGCAGGGCGCGTGGTACAGCTGGGGCAGGGACTGGCTAAACTAGAACAGGTCCAGTCCTGGGGGCTGCTCGGAATTATTATAGAAACCACCCTGGCCCCCAGCCCAAGCCTGGCTCCCTACCCACAGCTCGCCGCCCCACATTAAGGTCTTGGCATCATCACTGGGACCGCTAGACACCGACTGGCCTGCCACCCCCATCCCCGGCACCGCTGCCCCTTGGTCTGGCCCAATCCTCTGAAGTACATTCCAGCCAGCCTGCCTGGTGGCAATCCATCCTTTATCCCAGACAGATAAAAAAGAAATGACACTCGTTCTCTTGACAGAAAGAATTTACCGCAGGAAATTGGCTAAACAAGTATTGGAAGACTGAGAAAGCTTCTGACAGACACATTAGGCTCTGCCTCTGGCTGGCCTCCAGTTTCAGGGCCTTGGGTCCCCTGCGGCATATCAGGCAGCCCGCAGCCCTATCATGCCTGTCTGTGGAGTCCACACCCTTGGTCCTGTGGCCCCATGAGTCGCCTGGATCTAGCAACAGAGATCTTCCTTTCGCGTTGGTCTTGAGTGGGCGGGCCTCCTTGGGCTCCATCTGAGTCTGATGGAGCAGGTCATGTGCCACCACTCAGGGGGCTCTTACTCTGGGAGATAAGGGTGCACGAAGAACCCAAGGCTGTGTTTGGATCTCAGGGTACAGGGTGATTGCAGAGTGTGTGGGAAAGGTCTGCTCTGTGGTATTTTAAAGATGGAGACTGACTGGACTTCCAGCTGCTATGGTTCCAGAATGGGAGTTCTGTCAGCTCAGAAGTGCTGACACCAGCTGAGGCTGAGCCTGGTCCCAGGAGCCACACGGACTCTGTTTCCCCGTGAGGACCTGGTCTTAACAGATGCTCTCATGAGCTAGGTCTGCTGGTAAGACAGAAGAGGGACAGGGACCCCTGTGCTTACCTGGACCCACATCAGGACTGGAGAAGTCACTGTCAGGCCATCCTGGTGAACATGAACTCCACCCTGAGTCCTACAAGGAAAACAAGAGAGAATGTGGGACAGAGCTCGGGCAGGGGCCCAGTGGTGGCAGATCCTGGACACCTCCAGGGGAAGCAGAAACGCCCCCTGCCCCAACCTCACGGGGGACCCTAGGCTGAACAGGCACGAACACTGAGTGAGATGAAAAGAGAAGGCACGGAAATTGCCCAGAGTGGCCCCAAGGCGACAATTCTCAGAAAACGCTGGCCAAAAAAAAGCCTTGGGAGGCAGACATGGTGTCACTTGGTGCAATGGCCAAGAAGGAACTGGGGGCAGGGGACATGGGGCTGGATAAGAAGCCCTGCCAAATCCATGGCGTTTGGAGAGGTAGAGGTAAGGCTATAGGAGGTGCTGCACCTGTGAGAAAAGTTCTTGGCTCTCAGACCAAGTCCTTGGATTACAAGCCACGGAAGATTCCTTGGAACCCTCTCCTTCACCTCCTCACCCCTAAAAGGCCCTTGTGCAAAGCGATAAAATAGTTAGAAATAAGATTTAAAATAGCTACGCGTACTGCGTAGTTTTTGCCTCATTACAAGCCCCTTCAAAATGTAGTGGCCTGAAGCTACTTAACCCCCAATGCTGTTGGTCAGCACTGCACTGGGCTCAGCTGGATGGTTCTTCTGGTCTCAGCTGGGCTCACTCACACATCTGTGGTCAGCTAAGTGTAGCCAGAAGACTCTGCTTCTGGGGGCTGAATTCTGCCTCTCGTTGCTGGGGGACTGGGGCAGCTAGGCCATATGTCTCTCATTCTCCAGTAGGCTAGCCTGCGCTTGTTCATGCGGTGGCGGTACAGGATTCCAAAATTGATGGTAGAGGCACACCAACGGTTAGGGTTAGAACTGGCACAACGTTACTTCCCCCACGTTCTACTGATTAAAATCAACAGGTCGGGAAATGACTCCGTCTCTTCATGAAGGGAGCTGCAAAGTCACATTGCAAAGGGCGTGGGTCCAGGGAGTCGTGGAGAATTATGGTCATTTTTGCAATATACTACAATGTGAAAAATCCATGTTAAACATATTAAGATACACATGAAGTGCTCAAAAGAAGACTTGAACAAATGGAAAAACACAGCACATGATTAGACAGGAAGACTGGATCTCTTGTCAATTCCCTCCACGTAAATGTAATAGGATCTCAATAAAAATATTAACAATTTTGCTTTCTGGAACATTAAATGCTAATTCTAAAACACACAGTGACAAAGAACAAGAAAGAGTAGCCATGGAAACTGAAAAAAAGAACAATCAGAGGGGACCAACAATTCCAGATATTAAATCCTATTACAAAGCTGGAATAATTAAAACAATGTGTTACTGGTTCATGAACAGATGCACCAACATTTTGAATGAAGCAAAAGAAAATGCCCAGAAATAGACCTAAACACAGAGAGAAAGTTAGTATATGATAAAACTAGTATCTCAAATCAGTGAGGTAAATGTGGACTTCTAAAAAAATTCTGTTAAGCCCTGGCTGATGTGGCTCAATGGATTAAGCACCAGCCTGGGAACTGAAAGGAACCAAAAGGTCACTGGTTCGATTCCCAGTCAGGGCACATGCCTGGGTTGGGGCCAGGTTCCCAGTTGGGGGCGTGCAAGAGGCAGCCAATTAATTGATGGACCCCTTGAACATTGCTGTTTCTCTCCCTCGCTTTCTCTCTCCCTTCTCCTCTCTCTAAAAAAAAAGTAAAATAAATAAAATCTTTACAAAATTCTATTAAAACAACTGAAGAGTCATCTGGAAAAAAATCAAGTGTATATATAAATGTCCTGCCAAACTCCAAATATTTTTATGTAAGAAAACTGAGATCTTATAAGAACTAGATGCAAACATAAGTGAATTCCTTCATAATCTTGAATAAGGAAGGCTTTTTTTAAAAAAGTATGACTCAAAATCTAGAAGCCATAGAAAAACAGATGGAAACTGTACTTGAACAACAATGAAAAAAATTTTTAAAAAAGAAAAAGAAAAACAGATGGAGAAATTCGACGGCATAGAAAACAAAAGCCCATGAATGGCAACAACAGAAACAACCCATACACAAACCAAAACAAACAGTGGTCTCAGAAACACGTTTGCAATTCATGCAACAACAGAGACAATTCCTCTACCATACGAAGAGTTCCTGGAAATTAAGAAGAAATAGATAACCAATCCAGCAGAAAAATGGGCAAGGAACATGAAAAATAACTTCACAGAAAAGTAAATTCAGGTAGCCCTTCAACAGATGAAAAGATGCTCAGCTTCATTCACAAGAGAGATGCAAGGTAAATCTACAGAGAGATATCGTTTTTCACCTCTCTGGCAAAGAACCAAAAACCCTTTTATGATCACACTGAACTAGCAGTGCTGGGGGAAGCAGAGACTCTCATGTATTGCTGGTGGGGTATAAATCAATACAATCCCTCTGGGAGGCAATTTGGCTACATCTTCCAAAATTATAAATCTATCTGCTCTTTGATCCAGCAATGCTATTTCCGAAATTTTATCTCACAGATAAACTGGCACTGTCTGTGGTGGCATATGTAGGTAATCCACTACATCGTTTTTCATTACAAACAACCCAATATCCTTAAACAGGAGATGGTAAATCTATCCAATGAAATATGATGCATTTCTAAAAAGAACACAGAAGTTCCATGTACTGACATGAAAACATGGCCAAGTGATTGGGAAATTAATAGAGCAAAGCACAGAATAGTATGTACAGTATGTGTAAACATATTCTTATCTGCTAATATTTCAATATGAAACACTGGAAGGATACACCAAAAACTAACTAAAGTCGAGGAGGGCAGGAGGGAAGAGTTGAGGTCACAAAAGAATTAAGACTTTTCACTGTATGCCTTTTGTTTCTTTTGAATTATGTTCCAAGTACATACAATGCCTATTACCAAAACATTTTTATTAAAATAACCACTTGGGAAGATAATTGGCAATTTCTTAAAAAGTTAAACATACACCTACCATACAACTTAGCCATTTCTGGGTATTTCATTTCTAAGAAAAATGAAAGCTTATATCAACCCAAAGACTTGAATGTGAATTTCATAGCCTCTCTATTTACAATAATAAAGATCTGGAAACAACGCAAATGTCTCTCTCATTAGGTGAATGGATAAACTAATTGTGATCCATTCACACAACAGATACTGCCGAGCAATAAAAAGAACCAACCACTGACGCCTCTAACAACATGGATGAATCTCAAAATGACTATATTGAATTTTAAGAGTCAAATTTAAAAAGTATATAAGTATGATTCCCTTTATAGAAAATTCTCAGCACCAAGTACAGCACCCGATGCAAAGTCTCAACTGGTACCTACTGCATATATGCATGAATGAATGAATAAATGAATGGAACTGGGAAGGAACGGAGGCGAGAGCATTCCAGGCACAGAAAAAAATGTGCCGAGAGTTCTACCAAGACCACCACTTCTGCAGTTTGATGAGGCCAGAATATTGTGCTTATGAATGTAAAAGGCTGAGTGAAGGCCCCCAAACCAACCCCTTCCCCCACACGGAAACATGTACACTAAGTACATACCCAAATTCTGGAAGGTCCCTGTCAAAATTCACACTGTCCTCATAGAAGACATTCAGCTCTGCATCAACAGCCACAACTTTCACCTGGAAGGCATTCAAAAAGATGGTCTATAGCATTTCCCTCAGCTTCCACTTGCGTCCAGAGACAAACTCCATCAGGTGAAGCCCAGCAACCTAGAAGTGAGTGGTTCAACCTGGAGACCTCCTGGGAGGCTGGAGTGCATCATCATAGCCATGGTAACAGAGCCTGGAGACATACCCAAAGATTGAGTATAATGAAAAAGCAGAGACCAAGTTGAAGCATCCAGGTAGCTCAAAGAATCTCTGCCCATCAAACAGCCAAAGCTAAAACCCTCTAGAGCCAGATGTTTACATATGAGCTGGTCCCTGCACCTGGCCTGGATACCTGAAAAAGCCCTAGAGGGATAGGCAAGGCAGGTTAAGGTTTGGAGATGTCGCTGGGAGACTATGTTTGCAGGGATCTGAGACCAGGTGAAGCCCCTGGGCTGTTCCCACATGTCATGGCCATTGTCCAGAAACATACAGTGTCCCAATGAAGCCGACTTCCAAACCCAAGGGTACAATTCCTTTCCTAGACAGATGGGGAAACTGAGGTCTTGCAAGGCAATCTGACTTGTCCAGCGTCCCACAGGACTTCCTGGTCGCGGATTGGCCTGCTTCCATGGCCCACCTGAGCAGATCAGTTCGGTTACAATTGCATTGATTTCCCAGGTTAAGGAGGAGCGCCTTGGCACCCACGTATGGGTGCCAAGTATGAAGGCAGCTTTTGACTGCTCGCCTGTCTGCGGGGTCCTGGGAGCAGCCCAGCTCATCCTCCGGCCAGTAGTGCTGTGCCCGCTGATCAGGGCACGCTGGTGCCAAACAAGGGTGGAACAAAGTTCATGTGTATATTGTGCCAATTTCACTTTAAAAAAAAGTTTCAAGCAGTGACATGGTTCCAGGTCACTGGTTATGCCTGCGAGCTCATCTATCCGTCTGTCTGTTCCCGTCTTGCAGTAGTTACAGTAGCTGAGCTCCGTCGGGTTCCTGTCACTGGGTGGCAATGACAGAGCGCGAGCCAGCTGGGTCCCCACGCCCCTCCGGGCACTTCCCGGCCAAGTGCCCCCAGGATCGCGCCGCGGGGCGGGGGAAGGGTGGAGGGGGACGCCGTTTCCGGGAGGGCAGGGTACAGGCCAGGGCACAGGCCAGGGCGCTGTTGCATCTTTCGAGCAGGCGGCACTGACACGGCATCGTCGGACAGGGGCACGGGGTGCCCGAAAAATTCGGGAGGAAGGTGCGCCCGCGGCTTGGCCCAGGCGTCCCCACACCGGGTTCCCCGCCGGCCCGCCCGGCGACGCGGAGGAGGCGGCTCCGCTCCGCCAGGGCCCGGAGCCCGCGACAGTACCTGCTGCGTGCTGAAATCCCAGCCCAGGCAGCAGCGGCGAGTGGCGGGCTCGGCCATGGCTGCGGAGGGTCCGGCGGCGCGCTCGTCAGTCCTGCCCGCAGCGTGACTGTCGCCGCGCTCTAACGCCCGGAGACGCAGAGGCCCGCCCCCGCCCCGCCCCGCGCGGACTCCTGGACCCGAGTCGCAGTCAGGCTTGTGCTCTGGCTCCGCCTGCCGGGCGACAGGGGCGCGGACACGCATCCGACCGGGGCTGGGGACTTCGAACTTCTGCAAGAGACCGGCGCCCTCTGCACAGCCGGCTCCCTCCCAACCCCCACCCTGTCCCTCCCCGCCATCCAACTTGAAGCCAGCTTGTCCCTGCATGTCTCTCTGATGGCCCCGGGCCTAGAGACCTCCATGGCCGTGTCTCAGGTATTGGAAGAGCAGTCCACTCATGGTGGTGACTCAGGAGTCACAAGGAAATGTGTCCTGGGGAGCACTGGGCTCCAGCAGACCCTGTCCTGACCCAGCCTGTCTGAGTGGTTGCCCATGTACCACATCCCACCCCTGTAATTAAAACCAGAACTCCGGATGCCCCCACAGAGGGACCCATTTGTTCCTGCGTCAACTAGGCTTGATGGCCTAATCATGAAGAAGGAGGAATAAGAACCAAGATCAAGCCCACTCCCTATCTCCCTGGAGCTGAGGACACCTTCCCTTCCCCTCATTCCACCTGGCCATGTCCTTCTTGGCCCTAGGACTGACTGCTTCCGGAAGTCAGGCGAAACACCCTTCCCAGGGGCTTCCCAGCCCATCGGAGCCCCTGATGCCATGGTCTAATTACCTCTCTCTCTCCGTGAACTGCCTGGAGCCCAGATCTTCCCCTTGGCCCCAGGTCCCAAGATCAACAGCAGAGTTGGGCCCAGAGCCACTAAGTTTGGCTCCAGAATCCATGTTTAATCACTAAGCAAGACAATTTGCTGGGCAGCCATGTGAGAAGGCCTATGGCAATATATAAATGTCTCATGAAGGTCAAGGCCTCTGGCTCTTTCTCAGGCTTCTGCACAGAGAGGCCTCGTCTTGTTCAGGGTACGTTTCTCTTGGGCTGTGGCACTTCTGCCATTCTGGTGACTCATTCTTCCTCTTGATATAACAGTTCTCTCGCTGTGGCCACAGAGAAGACTGGAGGTTGAAAGCCCTTTTGCTTACATAAAGTTACTGCATACCCATGATCTGATCCATTCACAAGAAATGAAGACAGATTTCTTAATTCCAGATTGTGTTGTCTTCCTGTTGCTGTCTTGAAAAGGGGACCCAGTAGTAGGGGGATTCTGGGGAACCCTCGGTTTGGACGTTTCTTATGTGGACAGTCTCCACCAAGGCTCCTTCCCTTACCCAGACCCTAAGCAGGCAAAGCCCACCCACAGAAGAGGAGTCACGTGATCCCAGCTGCGACCGAGGAAAAGCACTCCAGATGCCACGTGGAGAATGGGGTAAAGGGAAGGAAGGGAAAATCGGTTCGAATGTTGTTGCAGGAGGCCTGACCTAAGGCAGAGGTGCTAAGGATACAGAAATAGTTGGACTCTGAGACGGAGGACACTCTGGGGACTGTGGGCTAAGAGAGGGAGAAGTCGAAGGTCATGTCCAGTTTTCTGGTTTAGGTGACCTGATGGGTTTGGAGCGGCTCTGCTCCATGTGTCTCTCATCTTCCTCTTCCCAACCTGCCCCTCTCCTAAAGCAGCAGAACCTAAGAGGACCAGGACCCACATGCGAGGCCTCCGAAGGTCTAGGCTTGGAAAAGACATCTGCACTCCCGCCTCCCTGCCGCTGGTCAGTCTCGTGGCCAGAACAAAGTCAAGTGGTGGGGATAAGGCCGTGGTGAGGGTGTGACGCAGAGAGGAGTGAAGAACTACGGCCACCAGTGCTGTCTACTACAGGCCACTACCAGGCGGGGGTGGCTCTGTTCTTTGAGTTAGGGAACATGGGCGGAGAAGCAGGCTGGGGGAAGGGGATGCAATGAGTCAGGATGTGGCAGGTTCACGGTGCCTGTGGGTGTCTGAGTGGAGATGTTGAACAAGCAGTCGATTATGTGGCCTCCAGCTCAGACAAGAGGTCTGGGCCGACGACAATGGTTTGGGAATTATCAGCAGCTCCCAAAGAAAGTAACCTAGAGTGTGCAGAAAGAACTCAGAGTGGGGCAGCTGGAGACCCCTCCACCCTGAGGGACCTGCAAAGGACAAGCCAAAAGAGACCAAGAGAGAGGGGTGTGGTGGAAGCCAATAGAAGGACCTTCCTGAGAGGCGACGCTCAAGAGGGTCAAATGCTGCATGGAAACATGTCCCCAGTTTAGTAGTGAGGAGGCAGCTCATTGAAACCTCGCAAGAGCAGACTCGCAGGTACGCCATAGGCTATAGCTTATTTATTTATTTTTTTATTGTTGACACTATTACAGATGTCCCTTCCCTCCCCACCTGTTGCGTCCCTCCACCCAGCCCCCACCTCCACAGCCACCCTCCCTCCCACCACGCTCCTCCCCATCTTCATGACATGGTTGTCTGTGTCCATGAGCTGTGTGTATATGTATATATATATGTTCTTTGGCTAATCTCCATAAGCCATAGTTTTTAAGTATTTTTTTATCGAGCGCTGTTTTTACAATTTGTTTTTATTGTTTTATGTATATCTAATTCTGTGGTTGCCAAACTGTGTGCCTGAGAAGCGGCAGGGAATCCACGGGGCTCCTGTGGGATATTCTTACTTTTCTGAGAAAACACAGTGCTACTCAACCTCTGTCAGGCGCCACGTGAACTGCTAACTCAAGGCAGCTCACAGTCCAACGTCAGTTGCGCTGTATTCCTGTCTATGCTATAGCATCGTGTCTTTGCCGAGCTGTGTTTCCAGCGGTTGTGGCGAGGAACAAGCACTGCAAGGAAACCAAGGTGGAACAGGAGAGAAGGCTGGCGTATCCCGTCTGATCCCAACGTTTGGGAAGGTGCACAGTGGCCGATGGGCGCACACGTCCCCTTAGGAAGTGACCTTGATTCAGAATGAAAGGAAATACTATTTTCTCCTCCAATTTATGTGTATTATTTTCTTCAAACAGCCACCAAGTTGTTAGGACATAAATATATAGTGAGCTGTTTGGACCTAACTGCTTAATGAACAGAACTGGTAGCCATTTTCTGTTGGCATAGGAGTACCGTGAAAAAACTGTTGCGTTTCTGAGGGAGCCATGAAGTAAAAACATGTGGGAACCCCTGATCTAGTTGGATTTATCCAATTGCTCTATAATATTCAATGGTGTGTCAACCCTACCTTTTACTGTGCAGGCTCCCTGTGAGGGACCCTTGAGTGTACCTCAGGCTTATATAGAGTTTTCTAAATGAGTAGTTTTAAGAGCAAAATGTTAGGAGTTTATCAGTAGCTTTAATTCCTATCCCTTATACTTCTAAGACAAAGATAAAAGTGACTGAATCAAAAGTAATCGGAAATTAGGAAATGAAATAGACAAATCAATTATAATTCAGATTTATTAACTTATTATACATAGCTGTCTGAAATTTTAGAAAAGATTTCATCTTGGGATATGTTAGCAATTAAGTAATTCTTCTGTCTATGCCTTCTCAAAGGCAGTACAAATTCTTCGTAAGTCGGTGGGAAGCTGTTACAACTGAACATAAATGTTTTGAACTGTAGTCCCTGGGGCAACATCACACAAACTGTTTGTCCAAGTTTGAGGGTAGGGGGTGGGTACCGTCTCCAGTTAAATAAATAACTCATGCAACTGAGGCCAAGATTTTTTTAAGTTGATTTTGTGTTTATACCTGAAGAAAAGTTTGGTGGACTTTGATATTTAAGCAAAACGGATTCCAAAGAGCTCTATGGATAAAATACTCATTTTACCAAGTGTGAACATTTCTGCTGTGTATGTTTGCACTCACCTCAGGAGCAAATTTGATTTTAGGAAAATTAAACGTTGGTGTAGCTATGTTCCCTTTTTTCTGATTTTACAGCATTCCTCCCTTGGCACCTTTCTCCTGCCGCATGAGCATTTGAGGCAAATCATTAAACCCAGTAGCTCTGTACACAAAAGAAAGTTCTGGAAAGTCATACTCCAAGTTGTTAGCAGCTATCTGTGGGAGTGGGATTTAGAAGCTGGTGGTTAGGAGATGACTTCTGCATTTTAATTAAGTCTATATTATTGAACTTTTTAAAAAAATTATTTTTCAACAGAGGGTAAGGGAGGGAGAAAGGGAGAGAAACATCAATGTGTGGTTGCCTCTTGCACACCCCCCACTAGGGACCTGGCCCACAACCCAAGTATATGCCCTGACTGGGGAATCGAACCAGCAACCCTTTGGTTCTCAGACCAACACTCAATCCACTGAGCTATACCAGCCAGATCTGTCTTGTTGAGCTTTTAAAGTTTGGACTAGAAGGATAAAGAAAAAAAAAACCCCAGCAAATAAAGCAGCACTAATGGGATGATCTCAAGGTGCTTAGGACTTTTAAATCAGTCTCTTAAATAAGTAGAGGTCAAAGAGGAAATCAAAATGCCATACACTATTTAGGAAGCAGGAGAATGAAAACATCCTTATCGGAATCTTTGGGGTCCACTCAGAGGGAAGTGCATATGCTTAAATGTTTTTATTAAAGACTGAAAATAAAGTAACCCCACGTAGTGAGTAGAATTGTTTCCCCCAGGACTGTACGTTCAAATTCTAATGCCCAGTATCTGTGAATGTGAATTTATGTGGAAATTAAGTCTTTGCTGATGCGATCGAGTTAAAAGGAGGTCACAGTGGAGGAGGGTGGGTAGGCCCTAGTGCAATGACTGGCTTCCTTGTAAGAAGAGGGAAATGCTGACACAGACACACAGACCTGCAGGGGGCGGGGGCCATGTGGGGATAGAGGCAAGAACTGAAGCGATGCATCTAAAAGACAGGAAACCCCAAGGTTCGTCAGCAGCCACCGGAAGCTGGAAGAGACGAGGAAGGACCCCTGGAAGAAGCCTGGCCCTACGGAATTCGATTTCGGATTTCTGGCCCCCAGAACTGTGAAAAAGTAAACGTCCATGTTAAGCCATTCTATCTGTGGTACTTTTTTTTTCAGCAGCACTGGAAACCAACATACACCATAATTCAAAAGTCTACATAGAGGGGAGAAAGCATGAGCTTGCAGGAAAGCAGAAATAAGGCAAAAAAAACCAATCAGGAAATGGTAAACATATAAAAACTAATAAATAACTCAAGAGCTAATCTGTGAAGCCAGAGAAAAAGACAAACCTTTTGAAAAATGCTAAATCAGAAACTAAAACAAACAAACAAACAGAACACGCATACATACAACCTGGTCAAATTGTATTTTCATTTTTTAAATATTTTGCTAGGTTTGGGTTGTAATTAGTTGCTTAAGAGTTTTATATTTATGTTTCTAAATGAGATCGACATGCAATTTTCCTTTGTCAAATTGTCCTAATCCATGTGTTTTAATCAAGGCTTTGCAAGTCTCATAAATCAGAAGTACTTTCTCTTTTATTATCTTCTGGAAAATTTTGTTTAAGGGTGGATTATATATTTCTTGACTAGTGGAACTTATCTTTTTTTCCTCTTCCTTTAAAAAATAAACTTCTAAAAATGTTTCTCTTCTTTGAGATATGTTAGAAATTAGTCTTTGTAAACATCATGCATATATACATTTAATTCCAACATTACAGAAAAATATAATTAAGAAAAAATGTAAAATAATTTCTTTAAAATCTATCCAGTGGAAATTACTCCATATTTTGATGAACGTCCCTCTGTGTATAATGTCTAAATTTTACATAACTGGTGTATATTACATGTGAGGGCCTATAACTTGCTTACTTCCCTCAACATCATGTCATGGACATCTTTTCATGTCAGTAAATATAGAGATTTATCACAAATTGTACTGATTACTTAGTCTGAACGATACTGCCTCCTAGTGATGACTTAAAGGTCGCTTTCAGTTTTTTCTGTGTTTTTAATGTGTCAATGCAAGTAACATGCAAACCTACAGAGAATTTTTATGAGTTCTGTTTGAACCAAAACAATGACGTGTGCCAGGGAGCCAGATCTCAAACGCTCTTCAGAATAACGGTTTTGCAGCTTCTTTTATGCATATGAAATTAAGGACCACAAGGAGCATAGGACAAAGCAAGGTGGGGATTGGGTTACAGGATAGTTATCAAGATTGTGTTCTCTTGAAGGTAAAACGCCCTTCAGTGAGTATTACTTCTGGTATTTCAAAGAATAATGGACAGGTCCTTTCACAGGAGAGGTCGCAGACCTGGGGCGTGGCTCCCCACCAGGGCCTGCCCACTTAGGAAACCATGATCAGGTCACCCTGTGAACACTCCTCCCTTTTTTTCCTCCACTAATGCAATAAAGCTACCATGAACATCCTTCTGTACACATATTTTCATAGTTTAGTAGTTATTTCCTTTGGATATCTCCTAGAAGAGGATGATAACCTACAAATAAAAGGCCCAAGTGAGAGGCAACAGCATTTATTTGTCATTAAAAAAGAAATAAGAACAGCTGTTCAGGAAGCGCTGATTCAGGAGAAGCCCAGATTGTTTTCTGATTAGGAGACAAAGGCAAGGGGGACTGATGAGAAGGGAAATGGGAATAATTCCACCAACAGAAGGGCAGCCTTTCTACAGGTGCAGAAAATCTAACGTAGTGATGCTGTTTCTAAACAACGTTTTAAGTTTTCAGTACGGCAGCCATCAGTCTGGTAGTCCTAATACCTCCTTTCTGTTATCCTTGCTAATGGTTCAAAGTTGCCCTCAGCTCAGTCCAAAGGTTATTTTGCCCTGTTTTAACATCTCAGAGGTTTGAGGCATACGACGTATAAGATGTGCAAGGCAGCTCCTCTGGGGTGGGAGTTCCGGCTCCATTTTAAAGTGGCTCCATTCATCATCATTATTTTTAACAAGGGATTCCTGAGTCAAAGGTATGCAAATTTTAAATATTTGTAGATTTTGCCAAAATCCCCTCCAGAAATGGGGCACAATTTGCCCTCCCCTCCACAATGCAGGAGAGCACCTTCTTCTGCCTTCTGCTCACCTTTTTAAAAACTCACATCTTTATTTCTATATAAATCATATACCACGCAATTCACCTATTTAGAGTATACAATTCAATGGAGTTTGGAATATTCACGGAGTTGTGC